>VZTV01013507.1:0-10955 GCA_013400875.1 Anhinga rufa | reverse complement strand
GTGGCATATCCAGTCTCTGTGCTTGATATTTTCCTAACTTTAAAGGTCTCTAACCTAAAGGTGATCTTATGGCTGTTCCTGTAGCTACTCCACTAGGTTTCTGACTAGCTTTTTCAGTGCGCTATATCAGTGTAAATATTTGGGGTTTTTTCCCTATTAATTTACATCTTATGGGTAGCAAAGACTAGAACTAGCTAAGAAATCATTCTGAAATATGGTACTACCTTGTCTGCACTGAAAAGGAAGGGTCAAAGGGTTTGGGGTGCTTAAGATTACATCTAATACATTAAACGCTAACATATTCAGTGTTTTACAGCCTTGGATCATTATATTTGACCTCTGTGCTGACACGTGTGCTGCTAACTAATCACTGTAGATGTAATAAATGCTGGATTGAAAGGGCAACTTTATTCCTGTCTGAATCTGTTCTCAGCATTCAGACTTCAGAAATACTGATGCTCTCCATTTATCATGTGGTAGAATGCAGGAAGTCTTACCTGCTACTTCGGTTTAGGTGCTCAGTTGCAGGGGAGGCAGAATAAATGTGAACTTCTAAAGTATTTATTACCACATCTTTACTTGGTTTTGGTGGCCTGGTTATACCAGGCCAACTTGACCCCAGCACTAAAGATACTTGAGATGCAAGGTAGAGAAAATGGTGCTGCACCTCTTACACTCATCTAAAACTTCTGCAAAAGCCATTGTAATAAGTGGTAACACCTAATTCTGGCACCAAAGCCTTGGTTTCTGTACTTAGCCACACTCATATTGCTGAAGAAAATCAGAACATCTCCAGCTCCTCCAAGAATAACCAATAGGGAAAGTTAATCTGAAATGGGTCACATTGAGATTCTGCTGCTAATCCGTGTACTATTTTTGTGTAAATCCTCTGTCATGTGCGCACAGGCTGCAAAAGGATCTGGCCAACTGCTATTGCGTTGATCTTCTACAAGTCTGTATACAGCAGTTACTAGTCCTAGATTAACTTATTATCTGCTCTTAAATTGCCTAAAATGTAAACCCATCAATCTTTTAATGAGGTAAAAGGTTAAGTAGAATATTAGAAGTTTTGAGTATGTAACAGGCCTACATAAAGAGAATTAATTCTGCCTGCAAGTCTGCTGGATGTTCCTACTTGAAGTTTACTCTCAGTTAGTAGCATGTAGTAATGCAGAATATATTGCAAGAAATAAATTCTGTGTAAGAACAAAGCCTTTCTGATTTAAAGGGTTATGTTTTTTTATTCCAAGTCTGATGCAAACTCTTGTGTGGATTTTTAGAATTGGATCGGTCCTATCCTGGGTGGGACAATATAAGACACTTGCATTAAGAGCCTTAGGTGACCGTTAACTGCTCTTAGACTGAGAATTCCAAGCTTTCTGACATTTTTCAAGAAAATTAACAGTCTATGTCGTTAATTGTAAAACTAAAGAGGATTAAAATGAGAGTACTTCATGTGGAATTCTATTTTTTTAAAAAGGCGGAGACCTTTATTTGGGATTACAGTAACTGGAATAGCTCCCTGTGAGTAATTAAAGATCATATTCAATAATTTGATTATACTTCCTGATACATAGTAGCCCATGTACTGTCTTAAGTGTGACCACAACCTAGACTCTGTTCTGCTGAACCTAATGCTGCTTCAGACTGGAAAAACTTAGGTCACCTGAAAAGAAATTTAATTGTGGATGGTGCCACCCAATATTTCAGTTTTAATGCTAAGAAAGTTGTTGGGTCAACACTGTTAGAAAACTTCTGTTGGAGCCCACTGCAACTTCTAGGACTCAATGGATAGCTAAGGGCTATGCTGAAGTCTGGATTTGTGGCTGTATTGGTGACAACTGCAGTACAGACAAACCCAATCCAGAAGGCCTGTGTACTGGCAAAAGCTCAGCTGCAGCAAGAGTAGATGAACACAGCTTGCACAACCAAATCCAACTCCTCTGGATATAAGGCTGGTTGATCAGCCTGGGTTGACCTCCATGAGAAGGGCAAGCTGCCTCCCTTGGTTACTGATCGTGCCTTTTCAGCTGAACGCTTGCCAAAGCAACCACTGGAATCTACATCTCTGAAACTTAGTAGTTTCTCCATGAATGTGAATAAAAATGCAGAACAGTAGTCCTATCTTTGTTTCAAGTGTAAAGTAGTAACAGTAATACTGTCTTGCAGTACCTCACAAAGCAAGTGGAGCTCTTGCGTCAGATGAATGATCAGCATGCAAAAGTTTATGAACAGCTGGATGTGACAGCAAGGGAGCTCGAAGACACTAATCAAAAACTAGTTGCGGAGAGTAGAGCTTCACAACAAAAGATATTAAGGTAACAAACTGGTACTAGATCCCCTTCCCCCACACCGCAGTTGATAATATAAGAAAGAGCAGTCCAGGTGTATTTGTGGTGCTGTTGGGTGGCTGTCTCTGTCTAGCAGTGTTCTACAACACTTAAATTGAAAAGATCATTTTATTTAAAGGTCTTTTGGGGCCAAAGAGCTGCCTTCAGAGAAGAAACTACAATATGAGGGGATGGGAAATTCTCATGTCCTTGACTAAACGCTCAAATGTTTTAACAGCAGTCCTTTACCTTTTAGCTTGACAGAGACTATTGAAAATCTGCAAACACACATAGATGACCTGCAGCGACAAGTAGAAGAATTGAAAAAGTCTGGACGAGGCCGGATGAGCCATGAGAGATCTGACCAGCCAAGATCAATGCATAGCTTCTCATGTTTGAAGGAGCTGTATGACCTTCGCCAGTAAGACTTTTTACCTTGCATAGCAAAAAGAATACTGAAATCATTTTAGGCAAAGGTTTAGACACAAGCACAGATGACAAACAAGCTAGCAGAAAAACATCTCATGTTCACGACTAGCAAAATATCTGCACAGTCCTGCACTGTGTGGTGTTGCCACTGCTTCTGGCATACTCCTAGACCACACTAGTCTTGGTGCGAGAGGAACTGCAGGTTCTACTTTCTGTCTTGAAACGTTCTGTCCCAAAGCCTCCAACCATATCAAATTGTAGCTTAGAAAGCTTACAGTGATTTGCATCCCACTTTTTTCAGTCGGATAAAAGCACACACACAGATAATCTGAAAAATAAACATCCTAAATGCAAAATATTTTCTGCATCTTACCCTTTCCCTGGACATCGCTAGTATCTTCTTTTCAAGGAAGGCAGGATTCCTGAAATAGCTTTCCTGAGCTTAAGCTGCTAAAAATGATGCTTAAGCTGGTAAAATGGTGCCTGGAGCTCTGGGCTGCTTTTCTAATTTAGAGCAGTTTCATGCAGCTGAACTGCATTAGTATGCCCATCAGAACAATCACCTGGGGTAAAAGCTCAGACTAGCTTCAGTCCTAGAAGGTAATTTTGTAAGTGAAGTACCTCCACGGACAGGCAGAACAGGCTTTTGTGTCTGGGCTTCAGCACTACGTGGAGGTAGGACTGTAGAATAAATCTGTACATCCAAAAAGAGGTTATTTCTTGACAATTCAAAAGATAAATGGATTCCTTCAAAAACTGCCAAAGGCTTGTGGAAATACCAGCCTACAGAGTCGCCTTGTCAGTTTTGAATCTTGTTTCCACAATGAATAGTGGCAAAAGTTACAAGAGTGGAGTGCTGCAGAAGAAATCTGAGTGTCAGAACGTATTGCATGATACATGGAGGCAATGTTGATTTCAACTTAAATTGTAGGTGTAGTTATTGAATAAGCTTGTCTGTAACTTAAAACTGTTAATGAGCTGCCCTTCTGCTTAAGCTGGGAGGCTTGATTTGATGGCATATAAATATTTACAAACTCTGTTCTGACTATTATATGGACTGATAGGTTAGTAAAATGAGCATTATGTGTACTTCGAGGTGTGCCAGTACAGTTTAAAGCTGTCATTAGTTACCCAGGACAGAACTTCAGCAGTTGTGGTCAGCTGTACTTCCTACATTTGATAATACTTACTTTTGTTTTTGCAGGTATTTTGTTTATGATCATGTGTTTGCAGAAAAGATTACTTCGATGGATAGTCAGCTAAGTCCTCTAGAAGAAGAAAATGAGAACTTAAAAAAGGCAGTTACAGTTCTGCAAGCTCAACTTAACCTAGAAAAAGAAAAGAGGGTAACAATGGAAGAGGAATATAGTCTTATGGTAAAAGAAAACTGTGACCTTGAACAGAGGCTTGTTGATATAGACTTGTATCGGGCTCGTGCAGAGGAGTTGGAAGTGGAAGTAGCTGAAATGCGACAAATACTTCAGTCTGAAAACACATTCCATAATGCAGAGAAATTGGTGCCAGAATCCTTTTTCATTTCATTCAAGGAGTCTTTAGAAAGGGAGCTTGGTCAGAGCCCGGCAGATGAAGGACTTCTGACTGTATCGGAGCCGGAGAAGAAGGCACTGAAGCGGAGCAGTAGCGAAACTTTCCTAAGCAGTGCTGCAGGGGGAGACATTTTAAGGGGCCACGAAGAAACGTGTATTAGGAGAGCTGAAGCTGTGAAGCAGCGAGGAATTTCTGTACTTAATGAAGTTGATGCTCAGTATAACGCTCTGAAAGTGAAGTATGAGGAACTTTTGAAGAAGTGTCAAATGGATGAAGATTCTTTGAAACACAAGGCTGTACAAACGCTGAAGCAGTATTCCAAAGACCCAAATGTGGGGAATACCCAGTATGATCTTTCAGCTAGCAGTCAAGAATGCACAAATGTGGAGCTAAGTGACTCTCCCACAAATGCTCTTCCTGAATATAAAGCACTCTTTAAGGAAATCTTTAGCTGTATCAGAAAAACAAAGGAAGAAATAGATGAACACAGAGCTAAGTACAAGTCCCTCTCCTCTCAGCCATGACATTGGACATGCTGATGACCCATTTTCTGTTGGTGACTAATCTGTTAGTCAAGAAGGGGAAAATCTTTATGCAAAATGTCAGAAGACCCCTTATACTGATGTATTTCTTGAGCACTCAAATGAATGTCTTGAATTGGCTTGTAGACCTGTAGTTAACAAGCTAGTTAGTTAACAGCTAGTCTCCCTGTACCTATGTAGCAATAGATTTAATGTTGTTTAGCACTGTCACACAAACTAGTTGTTGTAAAGCAAACAAACATCATAGCTTAATACTATACTACTACTTCATACGACACTTAATCTCTGGCCAGAGCAGTAACAGACACTAGTTTCCTTAGTCCACTTCAGAAATAACAGGGCTAAGAAATCTGTACTGTGTTTCTCGCAAGGAGCCAGACCGAAGCTTTCCTTTGGTTCGCAGGTGATGATCTAGCCCTGTAACTATGTCTGTATAGAAATAAGAAACACAAAGCCCCTGACCAGTATCATGGGCAGCCTCTCCTTGATTCTTGAGAATGAAGTTAGCAGTCTAGCTGAACTTGCTTTGGCAGGGAGGTGGGGAGAGCTGGCACAGCAGCCTGCACTGTGTGCTTGGTTTGAGCCAACACCATGTTTTCACATGCACTCGGCTCCCCATAGATCAGTATAAACGTCTTCCTACTAAGAAAGGATTTGATGTAAAGTTTGCGTGGCTTTTTAGATATGGTTTCTTATGTAGGGCACTTTGTCTTAAGGCAAGATACTGTGAATTGGTTATGTATGTAATTTGGGACCTACTGTTCTTTGGTGGAATGTCTGCAAAGTACATTTTTATGTGTATTGGGTAAGATAGAAAGTTGGAATTTAGCTATTTAACTTTAGTAGTAGTAGCATTGACATAGTGGAATAGCTTTTAATCTTACATACCACAGACTCCAAGTGTTTGAAGGAGATGGGCCACGTAAAACTGTTCCGTATCACTTTGCCTGTGGCTTCCAGTGTTGGCTTCAGTCGACCTATTCCGCGCTGCCTGGGGGTGGGAGGATGGACATGGCCCTGCCAGAACATACCCTACTGAAAACAGGGGACCATGCTCTTGTTCTTCCTCTCCTCCTCTGCTCCCTAATAATAATTCATATGTATTCCAATTCTGAAAAAGAACATGGAGAAGTACGTTCTTTAAAACTGCTTCAAAATGTGAAGAAAACAAAGGCTAAGAGACTAATGGGGGGAAAGGCACAATGAAAGGTGACATCCAAAAGGATGTAAAGGGTCTCATAGCTTAATTTGGTCGGCTCTTCCTAGGACTGAACTTACTGCCTGTCTGAGTTGCTGCGATGTACCAAACAGTCGACACAGAATGTTGACAATTCCTCAGCTTTAGTTCAGCTGCGGCTGTTGCAGTTCTGTCTGCCTTATGTTGTAGCCTATTAAGCTTGTGTAGCGCTGTCCTTCACTTGCAGTCTTAAGACTTCATATTGTGGGAGTTTCTCTAAAATATGTATTGCGTTCTGAAAATTATTTAAAACTGGGAATCTGAATCTTGTGAATATTTTTCTAAGCAAATAAATAATCCAGTCAAGCTACCTGTGTACCCAGTAATTATGCCCATGTGTGCCTATCAGGAAACAGTAAACTCAGCACAGATGGCACCTGCGTTATCTAGTCTGCCATCTTTCCTACGTAGCTCAGATGGAGTTCCCATTAAATTTGTATTTTAAAAAGGTCACACTAAAAGGAAAAGGATAGGCCTGTCTGGGAAAGAAATCCAGAGGGAACTAAGTAGTTTCTCCTCATTGTNCACTTTAGGGGAAGGGGGATCCACACCTGCTGGACCAGGAGACATGTAAAAGCAGTTCAGACTTCTTTGTTAAACAGGTGATCTTCAGTGGTTTATTACTGTTGGCTAATTTAGAGCGCTTTCACAGATACAATTTTTATGCTTTAAGTGTCATAAATGTTCTCGGATTTCCACAGAACTACTTGATTCTCCTGTAATGTAACTCCCCCTTAGCTAGCTGTGCCACTGCTAAGCTCTGGCTGTACTGTACCTTAACACGTAACTGTACCTGTTGTGCAATAAAGCCCTCCAAGGCCGGGCTCTTCTTTCATAACGACAGTGGCTCTCCCAGAGAGACACGTTAGAGCAGCAGCCCGAGGTGCTGTGGTGGCAACAGGGCTGTACCCAGGTGGTGTCAGCCACGGGGGCGGGCAACAGAGCAAGACTAAGGCTGCAGAAGCTGCCTGGACGTAAAACACCACCCCTTTACATTGGTGTAGTAAATAAACTACACTGAGTATCAATTAAGGTAGAGTTTTAGCAGGTTAAAAATAGGTATTTTTCTACAGAAATGTGAAATGCCGTAAGTATGGTAACAATATTCTTAGCCCATCTTACCTGGATTAACTAGTGTAATCTGCTTATTTTAGCCAACAACTCAACACAGCCTTTTCTGAGCATAAGTAGATGAAATGAATAGAATCTCCTTGAGCTTCTCACATGACAAAGTCATAGCCAAGCACATGAACAGTACCGTAGCCATCTTCTACAACGCTTACAGTAAGGTATTCCTTATCTTACTGCAGTTAGGCTTCGACGATAAACCTGTAAGATCAGTTACTGTACCTCGTGCAGCAGGCCTGTAGCTGGACAGCCACCTCTAGGTACCACCTGAGGAACACGATGGGAGCAGAATGATGTAAAGCACCTTAAGAGGGAGTTTACTATTTACCTCGAACCTCTGCTAAAACATTCCTGACCTTTCCTTTGTCTGCAAGCCTTCAGGCTATAAAAGGAGCAGGTGCAGCCTCCATTTCTTCTTGGACAAATACAAGGCAGGGTAGAATTGACCTTCAAGATAGAAGTTTATTAAAAAAAATTACACAAAATAGAGGTTTTACATTGCTGCTGTGTGATAACTACAGCTGGATGCCTTCCAGGGAGTGCACTCGGATTACTTACCTCACTGTATCTGTATATAGTAACGCAAAAAAATCCCTCAAAGAAAACCCACACCAATAAATGAAATCCAGTAGTTGTTCCAAATGTAGGTACTTTTCCAAAGAACTCATTTCACAGACACCAGGTGAGAACAATTGCTACGTAGTACAGAGGTCAAAGACGGGGATTTTGTTCCCCCCTCCTGGCCTGACGTTTCCATGACCACGACTACCTTCTCTTTATGAAGAGGGCTGCAAGGGCTATCACAATGCTCAGACGAAAGTATGAGCATCTAGGTATTTAACAAAAACTGGGATGTTTGTAAACAAATTTAATTTATTGGCATTACTTACAAAATAAAGTATTAGACCATGATTTTCCATCATGTCTGTGTCAGTATATGGTTTTATTTTTTTATAACGAAACAGAAAGAGAATTGAAATACATTAGAAATCCCCGATTAATCAAGCTGCAGACAGGGTCCCATGTTGCCTTCCTAGTTGCTCTTGCGCCCCGGCGGCCATGCAAACACGCGTGTGAGTGTGTCGGGATGTCAGTGACCGTCTGTCTGCAATGCCTGCGTGCCCCAAAGTCGGTCAGATCCTGCCCCACACTCCCGGGGCCACGGCATTACTGTCTGTGCTGCCCGCTGCAGGATTCCTCTTTCGTCCTGGAGATCACTTGAAACCGCCACCACCGCTGTCAAGACTGCACCGTCCCCTTAAGATACCACATGCCGCCGTAGCTCACACAGCAGTCCTGGGGAGAAGGGGAAAGTCCGTAAGGTCTTGGGAACCATGGGCTGGCTTTGGGACACCACCTGTGATCAATACCAAAAGTCTCCGCTCCAGTGCGCGTGAGAGCGCACGAAGCCAGAGCAGCGGGTTATCCCCACCCCGAAGACCATATGGCTGAAATGACGATGACAAACACAAGAGGGGAAGGTTGAAAGGCCACAAGGAGGATAAACAACGCGACGGCAGCAAGACACCGACCGGGCTTTCTGGGGGATCGTGCAGAAGCCGGCTTAGGAAAGGTGGCGGGGACGGGTGAGGACAAGGGGAACTGAGGGATAAACACAGGCTGAAGCTCAGGTGGAGAAACAGAAGGGAGCAGCGGGGACGGGCTGAGTGTGAAAGCGGTCACCAGACCTGAAGCCTTTTAAGAAACCATGTTCTATGATAATGAACTGTCAGCCCTCAGAGCTGTGCTTTGGTATTCTGACCACGCGTACAGCAGGTAAGCACCACAGCAAAGGAGTTCAGTAAGTGGTTTTCTTGTGGCTCCTGTTCTTATTTCTATTAGATGAGCACCAAGTCTCTCAAGTTCTAAGCTAAGTTAACGGCTTCTCTTTCTTCTGCTCCCACCCTCCCATTTAGGTAATTCAACACAGGCTTAAGTACAGTGCTACGGAAGGGATGCTGTGGAGCTCAAGGGGAAAACAGTACCTGCTTTCCTAAAGTCTTGGGACTCGCACATTGCAAAAACAAATAAGAAATGAAGTGTGGAGGCTAGAGAGGGGGTCTGCAGACTTGGTCTGCGGATGCAAAAATACAAAGCCTGTCAGGCTGTTCCTCTGTGTATAAAAAAAGAGCACATGCAGATGGGGAAATAGGAGTCAACAAATCCAATTTCATTCGAAGAGGAATCCAATCTCTTGTGGCTTAAAGAAGCCAGAGAATATTCCTATTTCATTAAATCATAGTTCTAAATTTTATTTCAGAAATGAATATAATTTCGCATCCTTCTGTGACAAATGTATTCAAGGCAAAGAAGCCTGACACAACACAAGGCTGGTTGCACAATGACTTAGTGACTTACATAAAAACAGCACCCAGTTTAGAAGGGGAATGTATTTTTTCTAGAAATAGGTTCTCTGTTAAACAGCAACAGCATCATGAAAAACTAATGCCAGTATATTGTCTAGATGTTCCAGGAGAGCTGATATTTGAGCTCATCTAGTCGCTTGACTAATCTCCCAGCACGGGCAAGCCACATGAAACACTGTCTAGCAGGCAGAAACGTCTGAGCTTATTTTAATGCTAAGAAGACCAGGTTCTTTCAAGCAAGACCAGTTTGCTTATTATCACAGCAACAGATCTGTAGTTTTTAAAATACGCTATTATTCCGTTTGCAGATCCCAATGTAATAAAGTACTTAAGCACTTGTCTTATTGAAGTGGGTGACAGTGAGCAAAGGCCCAGCAACAATGACTAAAGTATTACATTAGTTGGCAACTTTCTACTTGGCCACCCTGCATTGCTTTTAAAGCTTCTCAGTCATGGCCTGTGGGGTAGGTACTTTATACCTGAAACTTCTTTAGCAAGTAAATGGTGCGCCTTCAAAGACAGAGATGAAAGGATTCAAATTACCATTCACAATGAAATGTGTTAACTACTACTTTGCCTGCTTGTTTTGGCGAGGGTTTTGCTCCATACACTGCTGCACGTCCTACTACAGAATGAAACGCATTTCCTTCTGAATATGTGGCACTTGTGCTCTTCTGCATTAACCAACAGCAGTCAGCTGGTAAACTCAGCACACTGTGCAGCACCCTCCCACCTCCTTAAGGTTTAACTCCACAGTATTTAAAAATAACTCTGAAGTATTGCATTTACTACACTCTATTCTCTGCTGGTCCAAGATGAGGAATAAATATTTGTTGCAATAACACAAAATAACACGAGTCACGATCACTACTCCTTGGAGGGAAAGAAGGTAGAATGAGACAAGCGTATTTTTGAGAAAGCAAGCTGAAAAACAGGCTTTGTCCACATTCCAACAACAATTGTTCTAGCATCCTTATCATTTGTCAATTCAAGGTAAAATAGGACCCTTTGCTCAAACCAAGCATTAAAAATTCATGTATTAATTGGATCAAACCCACAATGGAATAGAAACTTACCTTTAACACTCTATCCACCTCCTGCTTGTTTAGATCTTCTCCACATTCTTGACTCAACTGATTCTGGATGACATTCCTGCGCACTCGATAATTTTTCGAAAAGATTTCAAGCAAAACTTGGCGATGCTTAAAAGAAAATTTATCATAAATATAAAGAGAAGAACAATTATTCCTATCTTTCTATATATCAAAACTGCATGTGCCTTAATCTGTACAAAACATTCACTGAACTACATTAGAGGATTCTTGCCCCGTAATCCTGAAACCAGCCCACATACATCTGCTCTCTGGCGGTGCCC
>VZTV01013490.1:0-11166 GCA_013400875.1 Anhinga rufa | reverse complement strand
GGGCTAAACCACGACAGCCTGGAGTCTATTGAGTTCCATAAACCAACCCAGCTCAGCTTCTTTGTTGTAGCCGCTTAACTCACCAGGGCATGTATTGGCTTTCCTTATTTCCTCACCTCCCCAGTCACAATCCACTGGGTTACATTGTGCTCCCAGTTCAAAGGGAGGAGATAATCTCCCCTCTCAGTTTGGAAGAAGAGCTTCTGTGCCTGAAAGGTGATTTTTTTTCCCAACCTGTAGCAATTAATCTAATAAAAAGATATTGCATTGTGCCATGCTTAGTGTCATTGTCTAAAATTCCTCCGTATCGAATGAAAAGAAGCAATCATATGTGGAGTATAATCTGTTCCTACACACTGGAGAGAGGTGAGATGAATTCACCTCAGGATAATCCCTGTCTCTCTCTTCAGATTGTAAAAGGAGTGAATGGAGATCTAGTTGATGAAGTCTAAAGAGACATTAATCTCCCTCCTCAAAGGATGTCCAGGTATGGTCAGATGAATGGCTCTCTGGACTCCTCTGACTAGATCACCACTGTCTTACCATGGGAGCTTGGTCATTCATGTCACATGGATACCTCTATCTGAAGACATCTTTAATGATATCTAGGGTGCTGCAGGAGATCTGAAGTATTCATAAGTGGATCATAGATATGGCACTGGACCTGTGGGACACCAGTACCAAACAGGACTGGAAGCTGTGCCAGAAGGGATACACTGAATTAAGCTACTATATATATATGTGTTAAACCAAATGCTGAATCCCATACCTATGGTGCCACATTTTGTTTGTTTGTTTTCTTAAAAGAAGCCTAAAAAACTGAAGAAATGTACCATAGCTGGTGCTGCAGGTAATAGGGTCTTGTTTTTAAATAAATGGATATATGCAGTGGGTAAAGCAAGAGAGAGAGGTTTAGGTGTTCATGGGCACGAGAGTGTCTAATGATCCACTTCGCTTCTCTGTATTCTGCTTTATCTTCACTTTGTTATGTTTTGCACCCTCTCAATCTCTACCTTCAGTGACACCCATCTAACCCCAATGGGACCTGTCAAATGCCAATATATGAAGCCTGAATTCAGCTGATTAGCCACTGAGGGAAATAAAAAATAGATGCTCCCTCCTAAGCCTTCCTGAACTCCCTTGGAGCCCTTACATTTTTTTGATTGTTTGTGAAAAGGTGACTGTTTATTCTCACTATGTTTTTCTTCTCTCTTTTTATTCATCTGGTTTTATACAGATGTAAAATGCAGCTCTTCTGTCGAAATAAGACTGAGTATGAAAACCCACAAACCCAATTATCTGGAAATGGCCCAAGCCCGTTCCAGTCTATTACAATCTATTGGGAGACAAGTGCTGGCAAGTTTATTCCAGATACATCATCAAATTAATGGCCATCAGAGGCCTTTCTTGAAGCAAAAGGAGAGGGGGTGAAAGTTATAGACGCAGACAGGATATAAATAATATAACTATGGCAGAAAACAAACCACCATTTGTTGTTAGTTACTGTCTTTCAGCTTGAAAGTGACAAAAAACAAACAAAAGAAATTTGTTATGTACATTGAGGTTGGAGGAGTGTAGGAACCATGCAGCTCTTGAGAACGTTCAAGGAAATGGGTCTTTGCCAAGTATACTACTGCCATAAATCTGTATTTCTGCCTGCTGTTTGCTTATTATGTCAGAGATTTTGTTGACAGAGCAGGGAAACTCAGGGAGATGAGCGACAGAAAATGTAAAAAAAAAAATAATAATAATAAAAGCAACCTTTCTTTCTCTTTCCTTAAAATTAATGAAGGGTGAAACCATCCCCAAACTGAAAGGGTGGGACTCAACAGGAAGCCAACAGACTGCCTCTACCCCAGACAAGGCGCCGAGAAAGTTATATCCAGTAACTTAAGGGTGTGGCTTTCCAAAGTAGCTGGAGAGTGAAATACTTCTCACCTAGCTTTAGCCACCTAGAATTGAAATGTCTCCAATAGATAGTCCCCAATCACCTCCAGGAGACACTTCATTACTTACATAATTATCTACAAAACCTGGGTTGCTCTTCAGAGGTGCCTGAGTTTCTCCATTGGCAAAATGGAAGTCTATATTCCTAGCTTAGATTAGATACATAAAACTTAGGTAATCAGTTAGGCAAGGAGGATCTCACCTTAACTGAGTGGCAGGCAACGCTTCCATGGGTACTTCTGAAAGGTACCTAACAAAAGCAGACCTGGGCTTTGCTCTACTCAAAGGCCGAAACTTGAAAACCCCATGCATCACCACGTGCGGAGACTCTCACTAATCCAGAGGAATGCCTTGTGTTGTGAACAGTCCCCTTGAGCCAAGTGAGACTACCACTTTACAAGAGTAAGCTGCCTTCAGACTGAAACAAGTGTTTGTTTACTCAGGGCAAGAAAGGTCTGTATCAAAGTTCCTATATCTATCCCTTGATTTTTCAAAAGTGCAGAGCATTTTGTAAGTCTGCATCCACTGGGGAGAGCTGAACAGCAGACATTCAATGTAGCTTAGTTCAACTTCACTGCCTACGAGTGAGTGAGTTGGCCACACGTCCACTGCTGTCAGAAGAGATCAACAGTGAGACGCTAGGTGCCAGTAGCTGTCTCAGCTGTCTCATGAGACCTCTACATTTGGGCAACTGAGTCACAGAATCCCAGCATGGCCGGGGTCGGAAGGGCCCTCCGGAGCTCCCCCCGTCCAGCCCCTGCGTGAGCAGCACCCCCAGAGCAGGGACACAGGACCGCGTCCAGGCGGGGTGGGAATGGCTCCAGGGAAGGAGACTCCACAGCCTCTCTGGGCAGCCTGGGCCGCTGCTCTGGCACCCGCACAGCAAAGGGGTTTTGCCTCAGATTTCAGTGGAACTTCCCGTGTTCCAGCTTGTGCCCGGTGCCCCTTGTCCTGTCGTCGGGCACCGCTGAGAAGAGCCCAGTCCCACCCTCCTGACACCCGCCCTTCAGATCCTGATAAGCACTGAGGAGATCCCCCTCAGCCTTCTCTTCTCCAGGCTGAACAAGCCCAGGTCTCTCAGCCTTTCCTCACCAGGGAGATGCTCCATCCCCTGAGCATCCTTGTGGCTCTNGGAGTCACACTAGGAGTCACACTCCTAGTCAATAAAGCTAATATATCTCAGGGAACAATTTTTCTCATCACCATCTCTACTGATCAGATTAATCTCTTTCCGAACTCCACTGGCTCCATTAATGAGGGATCAATTGAGTCACCCATACACAGATGTTGCGTTGGATTTGAGATACCCTATGGTATCTGAGACTGGCTTTCAGAGCCGACAGATGTGACACAAGGCCTGCAAGGCAACCATACCATTCTGGAGTAGGACCTAAAGGTCATTTGGATTTCTAGTTTCAAATGGCATTGGATGTTTGTGTGTCACTTATTAGAGGTATAGATCCATTAGTTATAACAGGACCAAGACACCTATGTCTTATGAAGATGAATGTACTGCAGAATGAAGATACCTGTACTGTGGGGTAAGATGCAGAAGCCCACCCATAGGCATCCGACGTCATGTTAGATGCCCTTAGTTTTTCTGGGTGTCCTCACAGGTCGATATGACATAAAGTGTACAGAAGATTCATGTTGTCTTGCAGCAGGAGAATCTACAGTGACTAAATGACACTAAAAAAAACTATGATTAGGCAAATGAATTACACCCATAGAGTGTATTCATCTAGAAATGAATAACAACTTAAGAGTCTAGGCTTTAAGCCAAACCAGCTTCCCTGTGTAATTTAAAGTAACTCTGTTTCAACAACCTGGAAAATTAGGATTCAAATTCTCAAAAAAAGAAAAAAAAAGAGAGAGATTTGAGGAACAGGGAGATGACTGTTGGTCCTTCAAATTATTGCACAAGGAAATAAAACACATTAAACTGGTGACTTTTCATTTAGACTTGGGTTAAAGAAAAATAAAATAAAGAATTAATGAGAGTTTGGGAAGGGGATGGTGGAAATATCTCCTCTGTAACAGTGCTGAAGACACAAGTTCTGTGGTGGTGCATGGAGAGAGTATTTGCCAAGTTTGTGAGGCCACTACTCAGATAATCACACCATATTGATCTTGCCATTTAACTTTGCTGGAGAAGAGAGGTGTATAATAAATGCAAATCTGGTTTCATGTCAGGGCATCTGTGACTTAAAATGCAACAAAATGTGAAGGAAAAATATGATGAAATTGTTTACTACACATTTGGGAAAAAAATTATAGGTTCATTTTTGTTCAGCCCTAAGAGACATAGACAGGGCTCTTGCTTTTTCTAAACTAGTTTGATCAGATTTAATGGCTTAGTTACTAAACACTCCGAAGCAGAAGGGAGTAAGTGA
Source organism: Anhinga rufa (assembly GCA_013400875.1). NCBI lineage: Eukaryota > Metazoa > Chordata > Aves > Suliformes > Anhingidae > Anhinga > Anhinga rufa. The sequence goes on along the minus strand of VZTV01013490.1, from coordinate 6,826 downwards.
GGGTAGAAGATAATTCATCTGCTTCAAGATATGTTAACTCTAAAGCAAAGCAATAAAGTTAAGACTTACCTCTTGTGTCACCAAACAACCAAAAAACACCCTGTGCATTTAGGGCAAAGTTGAGTAAAACTCCACTTACGTTCCTGGCATGACATTTGAATTTTACCCTTGTGTAACCAAGACCAGAATTCACTGTGTTTTCTCTCAGGAATCACATCTAGAAAAGTCTTGGAAAACTCAGGACTGATTCAAATTAGTTGCAGGTCACACTGGATAAAGAAAAACAATAAGTAAAGCTCTGGATGAGGAAGAGAGGTGCTTAACCAAAAAAGCTATGTGGAGCATGGTTTCCACCAGAGCGCTAGACAGACATCTCCTGTAAGAGACCCGCTGTTTTCTTGGTAAGTAGGGATGACTGGAAGTCCCTGTGGAAATGCTGATTTAGGGTAATGCCAAGACCTCAAAGAAGAAAACTTTTAAAAGCAGCTGAAGTCATGAGTCTGGTCAGATGAAGAAAGAAACACTAAGCAGAGAAGTTGATGAAGGAATCATCCTGGAGGTGGAAGACGAAACCTATACGAGTGTTATTCCCCCCCAGAGAGTTCTGCACATTTAGCTGCTGATTACGACTATGTGTATCAAGGATCACGTTTCTCGCTACATGCTCATTAACTGTAGTCACTCCAGTGGAGCACCTCACCTGGGTGGAGCGGTAGGTTATTCAGGATCATGGCTGCTTTGCTTTCCAGATTATTGCAAGGGTGATGTAGCCCAACAGTGCACCTGGCTCACTGATCTGTAAAATGCTTTTGAAATCCCACAGAGCAAAATGAGCCATGCAAGTGTCAATCATCTTCACTGAGCGTATAAGCAAGCAGGTATGATGTTGGGAATTTTCAGAAACTCTCTCACAGCTGAAGCCTGATGCCTGCGGCTATTTGGGTGGAAAGCCAAACAATTTGTCCTGCTTTTATATAGAAGTAGAAGTGACATTAGCCGACTTTGGCCAATTCACACACTCCTTTTTACATGCTTTCCTTGGCCTCTCGTACACAGTATTAGCAGTCAGTTTCCTGTACTGATTCTTCAAGTCAAGTGGCTAAAAATGATTAGCACCAAATGACTAATGCAAATGTCAGTGAATCAGTAACTTTCTTATGGCACTAATATACTACAGCGCTAATATACTACCAAGCAAAAAGTTTCTTTAAAAATAGTGCAAAATCTCTTCCCCCCTCCTTTTCTTTTAATAATATGGAGAGTTTCAAGTCTGTGTTCCCAAATCACACCGTGATGAAATGCCAAGTTCTGGTTTCACCATGCATATGATTCTCATTTAAGAGACACATACTTAGATGAATCAACGTCAAAGGCTCGTTTAAACAGAGCAATTCTGCAATGAGCTAATAACTCATGCACAACAAGGTATTTCATTTGCTAGCTCTAAACAAATTATGAATGTTAAATAAACATCTTCTTCTTGCTTAAACTAGTCAAAGGGAGAGGAAGCACCCGGCTGCTTTTAATAAAAATGTTGTGTAAAATGAGAGAGTCACAGATGGCAAGGTTTATTTTTTTGTTTTCTAAAGGGCGATTTTAATTTTGATTGAAGCTTGGTAATTTCTTTTCTTATTTGATTTCCCTAAAGCAACGTTCCAGCAAACATAGTTTCCCCAGTTTGGATACAGAGCTGAAATTCTCATCTGGAAGAGGTTTTTAGTCATTCATATAAGACGTGGTCGAGTGCCCATCAAAGTCAATAGGATTCTTTCTACCAATTCCAATGGGCTTTGGATGAAGCCTGTGGGGTTTGAGCTAAAGCCCAGTGAAATCACAAAAAGATCCTCCTCACCTTAAGAGAAGATAGCTGAGAATCCTGCGTGCTGCCCCACTTGCAAAGCAGTGGAGACTTTCTGACAGGGGCTTCACACAAAATAATTTGACTTAATGGGAAATTGTATTTTAAAATTGTCAGATTTTGAAGTATATGAAAAAAAAGATATTGTTTTAGTGTGAATTTGTGGGTTTTTTAAAAATCTATTACCCTCTTTTACCCTCTGATAACAAAAAGAGGGAAGATATGAAAGAAAACAGTGGGAAATTTCATTGTCCAAAAAAAAATCACTGAACCAAAATACTGCATTCCATAGTTCCTTATTTTATTCAAGACTATTTTTCAGCAAGAGAGGAAAGGAAGAATATCAAAGGTATAGAAAGCGAAAGAAAATTATGATTTTTTTTTACTTCAGTCATCAGAATTCTTTTTTAAATGGTAAACTGAGAGCTAGCAAAGCTCTAGTGATGCCATTTTAAATCTGTCTTGCTTTTCCCAATCTTTACCTGATTATTTACTTAGATATACTCTTATGAAAGATAGTCGCAAAGAACATATCGAGGATTGTACCTGTAATTATTGGAGTATTTCAAAATAAATTTAGAAGATGCTTCTGTAGGAAAATTCTTGGGGCAACATATCAAATGGACTAAATTTTGTTTGTCTCTTCTGAAAAGGGGAAAAAAATACTGAAATCAATATTTTCATCTTTGGTCAAACAAGTTTTTTATGTTTGATACAATAAACAATAAAAATGATGATTGACAATGTTTTTCAAGTTGAAATGCTTTTTCAAACAGTGACATATGTTTTTTTTTTCATCCCCCTCAAATAATTTAAAAAAGCATTTCTAACTTCCTTTAAAAGTGAACAAAAATTTATTTTGTTACCATAGAATTTAAATTCCAATTTCTGCTTAGCATCCCTAAAGTATAAACAGTGACTGGATATGAAATTTAACCCTGGTCTATAGAAATTAGTTTAAGCCTTACTGTGCTGTAGGATGGATGCACTTGGCTCAGCAGAAGTGGGTGCCTGGTCCTTCAGACCGTCAGGTCATGTGTCGTGAGCCACGTACAAACCACCTGCTCTGTTTTGTGCTGTTGACTTTAAAAGTGGCATTTTCCCCCCCGTACTTCCTAGGTGACTGTACACATTTTAGCAGACCTGCGATCTCTTTGACTTCATGCAGTTCTAGCTGTGACTTGAAGGAGGTGAGAGAAGGGTTGTCTTGAAGATCACTCTGATGTTGTGATTATTGATTCCCCTGGACCGCTGGAAAGCACCAGTAGATCGGTAGAAGATAAATTGAGATCAGGAGGGACAATTGCATTAATCTCTTTTCCTGTCTGAGGGAATATGTTGGCTCTTTAACTTTAACTAAAGGAAAAGAATCTCATAGTTCTGCTGCAGGAAGAATAAATCCACTCCACCAGATCAGATATAAGAGGATTTCTCAGTTACAACACAAAGAAATGTACAAACCAAACTCTAATCTTCTGAGAGAAATCAAGTTGGATGTTTAAAGAAATAGTCATTTTTTCAAAGATCAGCCTTTAATGTTGCATTTTTTTCAGCTTCTGTTTCAAGTGGCCAGTTAGAGACAAGTGGTGTTTAGAAAACTACTTGAAGTTTCTCAGTGAGAAAAATATAAGATAAAGAAAATAAGAATACAAAAAATGAAGTTATTCAGCTGAAATATAGGAGGATTTTATTTAACCTAAAAAAATTTCCCTTCAAGAAAAAAAGTTCAGTTTTGTTGCAAGAAGCCCTTGTCTTGGTGGGGGAGAGGGGAAGTGAATAAAGGAGTAAAATGAAATAACATGTCGATGGAAATACATTGAAATAGCTTGAGTAATAAATACATGTGCTTCTATTGGCATATACAGTATTGTTCTTTTACAGTATATTTAATGGTCCCAAAAGAGATGGAGGAGGCCTTGCTCTGCTGGAGCCCAGATCATTGGTATCAGGCAAAGAAATCCCACCCAGAAGCAGAGCATTATTAGCTGAAAGAAAGATGTCACTGAAAAAGGGTATTAGTAAGCAGAAAGAGTGAGCAATGGGGGACCCAAAGGAGATGCCCACCCTTAAAGGCTCAGCCAGAAAAAATGCACCTCCTAAATTTCATTCCCATGAAGGTTCATCAAGATAGTCTGGAAGCCGATGTGAACAAAACCGAGGTGCTCGCTCTCTCTTCCTGCTTTAGTAGTTTTTCTGGGCTTTATTTTCTCTTTTGTTGTTTATGGCTTTTGGTAACCCAGGGAGAAGTGAGCACAGGGGCAGGAAGGGCACTTTCCCAGCTCTCCACTTCTGATTGTTCAGAGGTGCCACTCCCATTGGTATTAATCAGTGCAAGACCATCAGAACTTGGCTCCGGCTTCAAGTGAAGCAAGATCCTGCTCTGTTGCCTGGAAAACATCTGCTGGGGTGGAAAGAAGGAACAACAAACACAGGAGAGAGGAGGGAGAACCAGAGGACGGGCAGTTGGTAAAAAGCTACAGACCTTTCAAGGTCTGATCCAAAGCCCACACTGAGTCAGTGACTCTCATGACTGAGGTCAAAGAGCTTTGGATCAACCTTGAGAAGGCTGTTTTAAGCTTTCCAAAACCAGAATTTTCAACCTGTGTCATGCAAACCCGCGGTGACTTGTGATCTGGGAAAGTGCACTAACAAATCGTAGCAAAAGCCTCAAAAAGAGGCTTAAGTTCACTAAAGGATGGGGGAGGTTAACTCCACATGAAAACCTTGAGGGATCTGTAAAACAGAAAAGGTAGACTACCATCACAGAGCATTTCTCTGTGTTTTACCTGAGTCACTCCTGTACTCCATTACCACTGGGAGCTTCCTTAAAATCTGCCACCATTGAAGGCCAGCAGAAGAAACTAGCAATGACTTGTGAATAGACAAAGAAATCATACCCAGAAATTTGGACACAATTAATTTTCTTAAGTCTTAATTCAACAAGGAACTATACTAACACAACTACAAATTTTGCCTATGCAAATAAATATTGCTGGAAAAAACAATTAAGTGAGCATGCAAAACCATGGGGAGACCCCAGAATATGGATCAGCTCCATTACATTGCTGGACAAGCTACTAAAATTTCTGTGGAGCTTTGCACGCTGTGGTCAGCATATGTATATATTTATACATAGAATCATAAAATCATTAAGGTTGGAAAAGACGTCTAGAATCATCTAGTCCAACTGCCAACCCAACACCACCACGTCTCCTAAACCATGCCCTGAAGTGCCATGTCTACACATCTTTTAAATACCTCCAGGGACGGTGACTCCACCACCTTTCCGGGCAGCCTGTTCCAATGCTTGACCACTTTCAGTGAAGAAATTTTTCCTAATATCCAATCTAAACCTCCCCTAGCGCAGCTTGAAGGCATTTCCTCTGTAAAGACACAGAATATCAGCTCATGATCTAGGAACCAATAGTTGCAACCACATTTAGGGTGGATTCAAAGCTGGGTTCAAAGTCAAATTTGCTGGACTGTCTGTCCACATGAATGTTGTTGAGTCAAGCCTCAAGGTGACCAAACTGGGACTGCTTCAGGCTTAGCACTGTNGGGGAGGAGGTGCTCCAGGTGCTGGAGCAGAGATTCCCCTGCAGCCCATGGTGAAGCCCATGGTGAGGCAGGCTGTGCGCCTGCAGCCCATGGAGGTCCATGGAGCAGATATCCACCTGCAGCCCGTGGAGGACCCCATGCCACAGCAGGTGGGTGCCTGAAGGAGTCGGTGACCCCCTGGGAAGTCCACGCTGGAGCAGGCTCCTGGCAGGACCTGTGGACCCGTGGAGAGAGAGGAGCCCAGGCTGGAGCAGGTTTGCTGGCAGGAGCTGTGACCCCGCGGGGGACCCACGCTGGAGCAGACTGTTCCTGAAGGGCTGCACCCCGGAGGAGGGACCCACGCTGGAGCAGTTCATGAAGAACTGCAGCCCGTGGGAAGGACTCACGTTGGAGATGTTCATGGAGGACTGTCTCCTGTGGGAGGGACCCCACGCTGGAGCAGGGGAAGGGTGTGAGGAGTCCTCCTCCTGAGGAGGAAGGAGCAGAGACAAAGTGTGATGAACTGACCACAACCCTCATTCCCCATCCCCATGAGCGGCTGGCAGAGGGAGGAAGTAAGAAGGAAGGGGTGGGGGGAAGGTCTTTTAAGATTTAGTTTTTATTTTCTCAATACCTTACTCTGATTTGATTGTTAATTAATTAAACTAATTTCCCCAAGTCGACTCTGTTCTGCCCATGACAGTAATTGCTCAGTGATCTCCCTGCCCTTATCTCAACCCACGAGCCTTCCATTATATTTTCTCTCCCCCGGTCCTCCTGAGGAGGGCGAGTCATAGAGTGGCTTTGGTGGGCACCTGGTGTCCAACCCAGGTCAAACCACCACAGAGGTGTACGGGAGGCAGGGACCTCCAGTCCTTCCTAGAAGTACCAAGGCTTCCAGAGGGGATGGAGACTCAGTTTGTCAGGTGTATTAAGCTAACAGCTCCCAGGAGTGCTCTGAATTTCAGTCTGTTCTCTTGAAGTCTCTTGAAGCATAAGAAAGTCTCATCTTCTTTTTTACGATAGTTCCAAGATAAAGATAATAACTTTAAATCCTTGCATCACTTAATGGCATGGTTATTACACCAGAAAGGCACAGTAACATTCTTCTTAACATGCTAAGAATCAGAGCACAGTATAATACAGTAGAAGCTAATAGGATAGAATAGAATGGAATGGAATGGATTGGAATAGAATAGAATAGAATAGAATAGAATAGAATAGAATAGAATAGAATAGAATAGAATAGAATAATAGTATTATTTCAGTTGGAAGGGACCTACAACAATCATCTAGTCCAACTGCCTGACCACTTCAGGGCTGACCAAGTTAAAGAATGTTATTAAGGGCATTGTCCAAATGCCTCTTAAACACTGACAGCCTTAGGACACTGACCACGTCCCTAGGCAGCTTGTTCCTGTGCTTGACCAC
>VZTV01013487.1:0-17674 GCA_013400875.1 Anhinga rufa | reverse complement strand
ATAATAATTTTATAAAATATTTTTGTAACTATTGGACCAAATATCAATTCTCTGATTGGGAGAAGTGCATACATTAATCTCCCAATCAAGTTATACCACTCTACAATGTAGATTTCAAAATAAAAATATCACTAAACTTTGATTCTAGAAACAACTGAGGCCCACAGGACCAAGAACATCAGAGCTCTTCTGTTCTGAACTATGTTTTTCCTCTTAATGTATTATTATCTTCTTTCCTTTTTATTTTCTCTTGTTTTATTAGTGCGGATGGCACATATGAAGTTTCACTATACACAAATGCAATTGTCAAGAACAATGGAAGCATTCGCTGGTTGCCACCAGCCATTTACAAGAGTGCCTGCAAGATTGAAGTTAAGCATTTCCCATTTGATCAACAAAACTGCACATTAAAGTTCCGGTCTTGGACATATGATCATACAGAAATTGACATGGTGCTTAAAACTTCCATGGCAAGCATGGATGACTTTACGCCAAGTGGAGAGTGGGACATTGTAGCACTCCCAGGAAGAAGGACTGTAAATCCTTTGGACCCCAGTTATGTCGATGTGACATATGACTTCATAATTAAAAGGAAACCTCTTTTTTATACCATCAATCTTATCATTCCCTGTGTGCTAATTACATCCTTAGCCATCCTGGTGTTCTACTTGCCTTCAGACTGTGGTGAAAAAATGACCTTATGCATATCTGTGTTGCTTGCCTTGACTGTGTTCTTGCTGCTGATCTCCAAAATTGTCCCTCCAACATCTCTAGATGTTCCACTGATTGGGAAGTATCTCATGTTTACAATGGTACTAGTGACCTTCTCAATAGTTACCAGTGTGTGTGTACTCAATGTCCACCACAGATCTCCAAGTACTCACACTATGCCCCCTTGGGTAAAGCTGGTTTTCCTTGAGAGACTCCCAGCCTATCTATTCATGAAGCGTCCGGAAAATAATTCTCCACGGCAAAAGCTGTGCAACTGCAAAAAGACAAAAGCAGAGAATCCTTGTATGGACCCAGCCGACTTCTACAAGAACTCTACCTATTTTTTGAATACAGCCTCTGCCAAAAAATACGATATGAAAATCACCGAGACTCTTGACAATGTCAGCAGTCATCGAGATTTTAGGTTAAGAACAGGCATGAAATTTTCTCCTGAAGTCCAAGAAGCAATTGATGGAGTCAGTTTCATAGCAGAGCACATGAAAAGTGATGACAACGACCAGAGCGTAAGTAAAAATGAGAAATCACCCCGGTCTTTCCAAACTTCATCTCCTGTCCTCCTCTGTAATACCCTGTTCTTCAGAAAGCATATTTGAACTCCCTAGCTATTCTAAAGTTTTTAGAGAGATTCTAGCTATAGCTTATAAGAGGAAATAATTTTTGCCATTAAAAGAACTTACCAAATAGCAGTTTGCTCAACGCTGATACTCTCCTGATACATAGCTATTTCTAGAAAGAGAAAACGTTGATTGCCCAGTAAGTCACAAAACACCCTTGACAAAGATGTGTTGCCACATTCAAATAGTGTTTGGCAGGGGAAAAAAAATAATATTCAGTTCCAGGCCAGAAAAAGAATATTTTTCTCCATTGTATTCAATAAGACTGTGACTCAACCCATGGGCAGGCCATGTTAACCAGAAACAATGTACCTGCGGCTCAAGCATTTATTTACTTAACTGGGTACAGAAGGAGGACTTAGTAAAATTGGGAAAATACCTTTGTAAACACCCACCCTGGGCTAAGATATCTGTCCATATATGGCAAACACAATGAGTAGGATAGAAATCCTAATGCCAGCAGAGCTGACACTTCTTTCATTTGAGTTAAATCAGACCCGTAATTGGCTAGAAGTACTTTATCAAGGATGCATTTAGGCAGTACTGCTGTTGCCCTATTCACTCGCCCTACTCATGCGCTACTAGCTAGCACACTAAAGCTGATATAAAAACACTGTGAATAATGCTTGGAAAAATTCAGATGGTTCAGAGCTTTGTTTAGACAAGCACCCATGGTTAGGAAGAATCATCCTTGTACCTACCAGTGTCCTCTCTCTGACCCAGATCCCAGTCAGACTCCAGGTTCTCTATTCCTGTTGTGCTCTCCCTCCCTCAGCCAAGAAGATTAAATGAAGTCTGGTTTCTGATCTTGCAGAATTCCCTTGAGGATTATGCTGCTGAGTAGTTCATGTTTCCTATTACCTGAAATTACTGTCAATATAAATAAAGAAGATCACCTATTAAAGTTAGACATGAGCTTGTAAACACTGAAACTGACTGAACAGAAGCAGGCTTCATAGAGCAGAAAAAAAGTTTTCTAATAGCTCAGAAATTCCTGCAAGAAGGTGTTGCACACTAAAGCATCTACAAAGCCTCCACTTGATATTAAGAACAATTTTCAAGGGTATTTTATACAATAAAAATCAACTGAATGCTTTTTACACAGGGGCCTCTGATATTACATACCACTTTTCTAGATTCATAACTTTATTCTCCACTTTCTTCTTTCATTATCACAGACTGATAACAACTGTTCATGTACATTTACTATAGTCTGATTTCAGAAGCTCACAATTCCCATTAGCAGCTGTGGAAATTAGAATTGTGCACCGAAGGAAAAATATGTAATGTTCTAATATAAGACATGAGATAACTGACAAGCATGGTAAAGTCATTGAGGTGAGGATGCCCCATGTGTAACTAGAATCAGTGAGAGAGGAAAAGATAATCATTCCTGAAATGCAAATGAAGATTGATATATTTCCCCTTTACAATAATAGCCTGATAATCACTTCAGTTTGAGAACAGAATCTAAGGCCATGACTTTCACAGACGACATATGCAAGGCAAAATGAGATTTTAATAAAAGCAACAGTATTAATATGCATTAAAACCCTTGATTAAGATGACTGCTGATAAGAAAAGAAGCTAACTTTGTTTAACAGCAATAAATACTGTCTATTTTTTTCCTCTGAGAATAATGATATCTGCAAACTAAAATAAAAGAAAAAAATGCTTAAATGGATTATACCGTTGGTCCTTCCGACTGGCTTCAACCAGGTGGCCATTCTCAGTACTTGATGCATTCAAGACAGCTAAAAAATATTTACAGTATTTTTCTCCACTGCCCATAATGGTTGTAGGAAAAAAATCCCTTCCTAAGCCTAAAGCCAGGTTATTCCCCGAACCTTGAGATTTGTCTCCTTTTATTTTCGTAAACAAAAACTTGGCATTAGCAAGAGGAAGAGTGAAAGAATATGACAAACTGCTAATATCTTTAATTGACTTTTTCTTCCAGGTCATTGAAGATTGGAAGTATGTTGCCATGGTAGTGGACAGGCTGTTTCTCTGGATATTCGTCCTTGTTTGTGTCCTGGGGACTGTCGGATTATTTCTGCAGCCACTTTTTCAAAACCACACTGCTGCCATGAACCCTTAGTTGTCATTTAAAGTTGTCAATACTTACATAGATGTTGGATCTCATTCTGCTCTCAGCTACCCTCTGTTATATCCACAGAGATGCCAACTGAGTTGCTCTTACATGAAATTTAGAGTAGGGAAATGGAAAGTAGAACTTGACTTGTTGTGATAGGGAAAACAAAACAAACCAAACAGAAAACTGTTATTGTTTCCAGTGAGTTCGGTACTTCTGGTGATATCTTGGCCCCTTTTTCAGTTATTTGTCTGAATATTACAGAGAAAGGTGGTTCCTCTATAATATGTCATCCTGGCTCACAAGGATTATTTTTTTTAAAGTATTTTACATACATTGCCTCAGGAAGGACATTTTCTTTCCTTCGAATACTGCAATTTCCCTATTACAAAGAAGGTATTGCTATGATATTTATTTCTTTCAAATGCATCAAAACTATTCGTATCTGATTTATAAAGAGCTTTACAGGTGGAATCACTGTTTAGCTGTTTGAGTATGGTATTTAAAACTGAACTGAGAAACAGAGACATACTTCTGAGGTAACCACTAATAGGTTTCCCACCTTGCCATCTCTGACTGATCAACAGAGGCCAAATATATGATAAACAAACATTTATATACTCTGTTTGATGATGAAATATAAATAAAATGTAAAAATTTCCTTTATATAGATTTAGTCCTGAAATATTCCTTCAACTTTAACAGCTCATGTAACTGGATGGAGTTCATATACACTTTCATGAATCTAAGGCTAAGAGCACAGGAAAGCATATAGAGAAGACAACTGTGAAAGGCAGCTAGAAGGAGGAGAATACACCTGAGGACAAACAGACCTGCATGTTTCACTGGGGAGATTTTAATGTAGATTTAAATATCATCCTCAACAAATTAGTTAGGAAAGCACGTAACGCATGTGCAGTCTTAAAGTCTTTGGCAAAGGACAGATCAAGGCGATAGACTCCCATCACAGGACAATCCCACCCACTTTGTTCCAGGTAGCTTGTAACCTGCAAAAAGAGAAGGGGCCTCTTGGCATTTTTCAAGCTAAACTAATCTCAGCTCTTCCTCAGGGTCTTAACAGAATGCACAACAATTTTACCACCACTGATGGGTACAACTAATGACTGGTGACCGAACTGTTAAAATCCACTACTACTTGTGAAGGGGATTTGAGGCTCACCTGTCCCAGGGGAGGATTAGCTGACACCTAAACCTGTGTTCTTCAACAAGCCACAGATGAAGACAACTCTGGCTCTATTTGCCCTCATCAAAACTGAACTACATCTCTACCTAGATCACCATTCCCAGGCAGCTACAGATAACTACATAGATTTAGACACGCCAGAACAGCTACACCAACACCTTTCCAATTGATCAGAGCAACTCCAGGACCTTTGCTGATTCCTGTGTTCACTCCCTCCCTGCCCATGCGCTGACCTCCCCAGCACTACAGCCACACGCCCCCCACCCCACGCACCCACTCCTGCGCACTGGAAGGGCTCTCCTGGGGGCCTGAGCACTGCAGCACGGCCTGGTGTGCCAAGGCCGAGGAAAGATAACCATGAAAAAGTATCAGAAGTGGGGTGGGTGAGGCTATGTGAGCAGCGGCAGCATCTCCCTTAGGTTGTACGCTAGAAGGAATGGTTGTCACACTGTCATCCTCCCTTCCATTCCCCTTCCTCTATGCATTGTAACTGTGTCCATCACTGAAGACAGGGCTGGAAGGTGAAGGATGGCTGTGGGACAGCCCTATTAATGCAGGTGTGCCCTCTCCCAGAGGGTGGCAATGCTCTGGTCATCTCCCCGAACATTAATCATTCTGGACACTTCCCATGGTGACTGGTGGGCAGTGTAGAATTTAAATGGGTCAAACCTGCTTTCCCCGCCTCAAATGCTGTCTTCTCCTTCTCTAACCTAGAAAGCAGAGCTATTTCTCTGGAGGCAACTGAAAATACCCACTGGGAGATGAGATTGAGCACAGGCAGCCCCTCGGGAGCAGAGGGGTGCCTTCACCCATGCAGGGAGATGCTCCCCTATGTTAGGTTATATGCCAGGAGCTGCCGCAGCACAGAACATCAGAAGCACATGTGCACACTTTGCCCCAGCCGCTAAGCAGCTTTTTCTGCTTACAGAAAAGCCAGAGGGAAGCCAGAGCAGCTGCCAGCACAGCACAGACAGTGTAAAGGTGAAGCCCCTTTAAATCCCACAACAACCCGGAACAGTGAATCTGAAAGAGGCAGCACAGACTTAAACACTCTTGTGAGCTACTACACACTCCCGCAGGCAGAAGGGAGAGGGACTCACCCAGCCAAGCAACCAAGGGTGCAGCAAGTCAGCCGTGAACCCTGCAGTCCACCCGACTGTCACTGCACTTGTGCAGAGCAGAGACCCCCCTCTCTGCTCTTTTCACCCAGCAGCAACAGCACTGTTGGCCCTGTCCCGCTCTCACAGTCCTACCAATCATTACTCCTCTCCCTGGTCCCTTCTTATCCTACCCTAAAGGTCCCTTCCAACCCAAACCATTCTATGATTCTACCCCTCAGTGCCTGAATGCAGCTGAAATGAGCCCTCCAGTACTCCCATCTCAGAGTTGGCCTTATCTTTATGAGCAGTAACGACTGAAAACGCTTGGCTCCCTAACTGCTGCCTTCAGCTGAACTATCCCCAGCATAGACAAAAGTTTTAGAAAGGATTTGGCAGCTCAGCAGCAGCTAACACAGAGCGCAGGCAGATGGAGGCCTCAGACTTGACAAACCCAGAAAAAGCTTTCAAAAGGCACTTCCCTGGCCCCAGGGAGATCCGTGCCGAGCTAGAGCTCATCATCCGGGAAACAGAGGGCTCTCGTGCTTTCCATACACTATGGCCACCTTATTCCTTTTTTTATTCGCGAGTGAAGCAATATATTCTTCCCTAGTTATGTTCTTGGAAACCACCACTGCATTTTTTAAAGCTTCCAGAAATAACTCAATCCATACCAAACTTCAGAATGGAAAATTTCACCCAAATTCCTAAAATTTTGAAAAATCTGACCTCCTAAAACTGTGGTTTCAAAATGGGAAATGCCATTTTTGCCTAACCCTCAGCAGCTCCACCTACATAAAACATAGAACTGTTCCCAGTTTAACTTGTCAGAGAATTGTAAGGTTTTCAGCTTTGATATTTTGGCAAAATTTCAAAAAATTAAAGGTATCTGGAGAAAAGAAAACATTAAAAATGTCAATTGCAGACTAATATGAATATGATACGGTCCCCATTCATCAAACAAAATAAATGTCAACATTTCTACTTTTCAGGGGTTTTACAGTAATGCTTTTCATAAAAAAAAAAGAGTGGTCGTCCAAAATGTATTTTTCACTGAAACTGTTTTTCAACGGCAGTGTGCAACCAGCCTTTGCTTCCCCGCTAGTAAGGAAAAGCCTCTATTGGCTCCATCCCCCTTCCCTACCATTACAAAACTCTTTAAGCCCAACCAATCCTGTCTTCTGGCAGAACATGTAGAAGTGCCAACACCATCACATACCTACCATCTGCCTCCAGGTGAGTTTATCTGGGACTGTTTCTGCACCCCTGCAGCCACAGCAAACTAGAAAGGCCAGCAGTGTTGGCTTTTTATAGAGGGAGCATCAATACCCCAGACAAAGGTGAGAAAATGTTCTTTTCCTCATCAACTGAGTTGATTAAGATTTGATCTTAACAAAGCAAAACACCTCCAAAGTGGCTGCATGTTTATTAAAAAGCAAAGGCAGATCTTCTTGGGTACATCACTTCCCCCCTACCCATACAAATTGTTCTGTGTAGTTCCGCAATGCAGTCATGGTGACGTGTTCTTATCACATCACTCTCCCTAGCCATAAAAATAATCCTACCACAAACCTTAGCTGATTTCACCAGGAGCTCCAGCATGTGATGTTAGAAACGAAGTATCTGTGCATACAAACACCATTAAAAATTTCAGTAACTAGGCAAATTAAGCTAAAACACCTGTATCTCTTGATGCAATAGCTCTTTGCTGCCTTTGCAGATCAGATGTTTCCAAATTATTCGGGCTTAAGCACTGACTTTTGGGGAACACAGGTTATGATCTTAGCTCATTTCTAGTTGGGACTAAAAAGAAACAAACAAAAATCTTAGTTATAATCCTGCTAATACATGGAAACCAACAGGGCAGAAAGGCAAAACATCTAGTCTCAATGCCCTGGAAAGGCAAAAAAAAAAAAAAAGGTATCCACAAAGGGTTAAGCTAAAAGACCAAGCAGCCGAGTTCTCTGGAAAAACGAAATAAAATCAAATGGACAGTCAAGCCTATTTCCTCCAAGCTAATAGAATTACAGAAATTATCATAAGAGCATGTGTCTGGGGATGGAATGAATGATGCTGTCAGCGATAGGGCAAACGGGATAAACAAGCTCTGTGCCAAGAGCAGCTGAACCCGTCTGGTGCTCCTTCTCCCAGTGCTACCTCTCAACACAGTGCCAAACAGGGTCACTGTTTACTCTTCCCTAACGACAGAAGAACCTATTAGGTGCAGTCTCCTGTCCCACAGGGCTTCCCTCTCGTCATTCCCAAAAACAAGGGTGGAATCCCCCATTTTCCTCTCTCCCCCTCCACACAGACTGCCCGGATGAGTGCAACAACCCCTGCATGCGCGAGCCTTGCATCACCTGGTCGTTCAAGGGGGCACAAAACCTGACGTATACGTTAACAAGGAAGCCGATGGGCACCTGGGGAATGAGCCACTTTGCAAATCATGATTTTATGACTGAACTTGAAACACAACTCCCCATTCTCCCCCATCTCCTTCCCCCTGAACAATAAGGTTTTGTGGGATCAAGCTGGGATCCTATACTCTTATTCCCCTTCCCAAATTTCACCTTTCTTCTAATCCATGAAAGGAGGAATGGTCCAAAGACAGTTATTCTCAAGAGCTTTGGTCAAGTTTGGTCTCCAGCTTATATCCCTGGGTCTTGCCGGATCCTGGCTGCAATGTATATCACTCTGGGCTTAGATCTTGGCAATAGCTGTACACGCCTTTAATTACTCCTAGGAATAGCACATCCTTTTTATACAGTCAAGTACCTAGCACATGCACTTGCAAGATGAGACACAGGCAGGAAAAAAACCTCAACATTAACAGCATGATTGGAAATTCAGAACCCATGATCTCAGTTCACTGCTAAATCAGGCATCCCTAATGTCAGTATCCATTTCAGCACAATTCAGTGATAAGATTTTTATTAATTAAACTCCTCCTAGTAGCTTGGCATGAGCTTCTAGTAGAGAAGGATCCTGTATAGCAGCTGACTGGAAAAATCTTTAGCATTGTCAGAGTACTGGCTTCATTTATGCACCAGTTTAAGGACTCTTGCCTATTATCCTTGCCAGAAGACTGCTCTTTACCTACAATAACATCTGTTTTGCCTGCAATTTATTTGCTGTTTCCAACGTTCTGACAGCCTGGAAAGCTAGAAAGGGGGCAGCACAGCAACCCTAATGGGAGCTCACTGCGCAGAACTGTGTTCAGGGTCCTGCCATCTGCTGCTTCCAGGCGTTTCACGCATCGGAGGAGCAGAGCTCTCTGTACTTCCTATGCTCACACACTCCTGGCAGCTAAGCTCATCTTCAACAGCCTCTGTCGACAGGCAGTAATTCGTAACACCATGGAGAGCACCCTCACTCTCCTGCTAACTGCTGCTGTTTGCTTTCTCTGTCAAGGTGAGTGATCCTTAATTTGTTTTTTCTTTGTTGGTGAAGGGGGGGTTGAAAAGGTGAACAGGAGATGGCTTTGGTGTAAATTATTTTTAAGAATTGCTGAAGCTCACTCCAAACTAATGGATAAATGTAGGGAATCCTATCACAGCTCTTTTTGTTACATAGTTTGTTGGTGGTTTGTTTGTTTGTTTTTTAATTTCTCCTTGTAAAGTAGTTAAGTAGCTCTGATTCAAGATGCCAAACAGGACACACAAAGCCATTTTAACATTAAGAAGAGAAAGCACCTTACATGTAAAGGTGTGGTTTTTACATATGGTAGGGAAGACCATAGGTGACAATATTAAACAGCTTTAAATATGTACTGCAAACAGCACAGCTTCTCTCTGCAGATATGGAAAACACCAAAACATTTACATAAAAAAACCCGAAACAGTAATGCACTTCTCTAGATACAGCAGATGCTAGATTTTAACTGGAGTGCTGGTGACATGTAAAAAGACTGGCAATTTGGAATTGACACTAATAGAGAATCATTGAGATCTAGCTTTAAAATTATTTACCTAAAAGATTTGGGAGTATTTATTCCAGGAAATCTTGATCTTAGAGATATCAATAAATAATAAGGACAAGGCTAGCAGTTAAAAAATGTGAAAGAAATGTGTTCATTTTTTAGTTAGCAAGTTGGCTTGAATGATTTCACTAATCTGAAAATAAAATTGCCCTCCAAGTGAAGGGGGTGGCGGGGGGGGTGCTGTACGGGCAGGGGGAAGAGGTTTTAGCTGAATACACTTCCACATGAGAGAGCCCCTCTTGTCTTAGGGAGAGGGGAGTTCTTACAAAGATCCGACAGTAACACCTGCTTTGTGAAACACTACACATCAGTCACCTCCAGATACTTCTGCCTCCCATCTCTTTCTCTACTAAAAAACAACTGTCTGGCAAAAAATAAACATGTTCTGGCAAACATCTGTAGCTTCATATTTGTGTTCCAAAGGAACTGTAGAGTATGTTCAACAGACTTCAGTTCTGTGCCTTTGCCAAATTAGCACAGTGTCATCGTAAATGACAAAATGGGCCTTTTTTTTTGTTTTCAGTTGGAGTGCTTCATCCAGAAGAGAGTTTAAGAGAGAGTCCCCTAAAAATAAAAGGCCATTGGCTTTTAAATAGTGTCCAGCTGTCAGGATGGTTATTGCCTAGCTAGCTCTGAGACTAAAAAGGTAGTTTGAATTACAGGTTCTCACACCTCATCCCAAAACAGCTGAAAGACCTTGTTGTCCAAGAATTTCAGTTCGCAGCTCTTCTGTCAGCCAAAAGACGCCATGAGCAGCAGTTATCAGTGGCAAAATGGACTATAGGAACATATTATCAATAAAAATTACCTAGAATAATAAATGGATAATTAGCACACTTCTTTGAACGTGCTGAAAAGTCTTTGAATTTCATGGTTAATTAATTTTTAATTTTTTTTCATATTTTAAGAAGCAGGCCGTTATCATCACAATAATCACGCAGCCATGACTCAGGCTAGAAAGCGGAGTTCTCATTTCCCGGGAATCCTCCTATTGCAGAACGCTCCGACAACGGCCTGGGCTGTCGGTTACGCTTTTCCCGGCCTCTGCTCCGCGCCCCTGCACCTTTGGCAGGTCGAGGGGACGAGGCCTGTGAGGGGAAAGTGCTTTTGCACCTCCAGTTCTTCAGCAACTCCCTGAAGCTACTTTTTGAACCCTTTTGCAGAGATGTATGTGAGGAAGACTCTGTTGTAGAATTACCTTTCCTTGCTTTTCGTCTCCCAGCCTAAGCAAATGCCAGTCATGACACGCTACTACCCACTCAGGCGAGGCTTGGCCCTTCCCGGTGCGTCACTCGGACGCCAAGCAGAGACCGCACATGTAGGAGGGCAGCGCTGGGGAGCGGGAGGGCAGCGCTGGGGAGCACTGGGCAGCGGGAGTGCAGCACCCCCGGCCGTGCCCGGCCTCCCCGCGGCCGCTCACCCCGCCGTGCCCTCCGCAGGCTGCGGCGGCTCCGAGGCCGAGCACCGGCTCTACGCGGCCCTCTTCGAGAGCTACAACCCGTTCGTCCGTCCCGTCAAGAACGTCTCGGACCCGGTCATCATCCAGTTCGAGGTGTCCATGTCCCAGCTGGTGAAGGTGGTGAGTACCCGCCCCGCCGGGGCGCCCGCGGGCCACGGGAGGGCCGCCGCCCCCCCGACACGCCTCTGTTTTGCAGGATGAAGTCAACCAGATAATGGAAACCAACCTGTGGCTGAAGCACGTAAGTAGAGCCGACAGCCCAGGCGGCACCAGCTCACCCCGCCCCGGCCGCGGGGACCCCGGCCCTCAGGGGCCGCGGCAGGGCGGGAAGAGCCGTCCGCCCAGCCAGGCGGCTGCGGGCCCCCGGGAGCACCGGCCTCGCTCCCTCGGGGCACGGCCGCAGCCTGGGGAAGCACCGCGGGCAGGGGCGAGGCCTCCCCCGGCGCCCGCGGCTCCAGNGCCTGGCCCGCGGGCAGCTCCCGCCTCGCTAACGGACCGGCCGCAAACGGCGGCGTCGCCACCGGCCCCTCCACGTTCCCATCCCACCCACTGGCAGGGGCTGCGGGCTGGTTAGACTCGGGTTGTGAGTCGTCAGCTGCAGTCCTAACCTTCCTGCGCTTAATATCGTCGCGAAATACTACATCTTTGCTCTGAAGGCTCCCAAACTCACTGCCTTGGCAGACGCCAACACACTGAGCAAGGACCGCAGCACAGGGGTCCCACACAGTGTCACGTCGTGCTGTTTAGCTCCCCGAAAGCAAGAACAGACAACTTACTTACTTAGCTTAACTTACAGGGATCTTTATGAGTTAAAAATGCAATTACTCACTGTTGCAGCCAGCTTAATAACCAGCTTAAGTCCAGGCTTCAGCTTAATATTCAACTTCGTTAAACTGAGATTTAACGAGCCCTAACAAACAAGACTTCCTGAACTGAGCAGTGACACCCCGCAGCTCTTTCTAACCCACCCAGCCAGGGCCCTTCACTCAATGCCCACATCTAGCACCAGGGCCTCCTATGAATTTGCTTTCACCATCTCACAGGTACCTGGCTTTTTGAGACCTAAGTTACTATTGAAGTCTTACGCTCTCTGGCAGGAGAGAGAGGTCTTACACCCTCTTTCACCTTGTTCCAACTACTGAGTAGACATTCCAGGGAGATGGAGTCACACACGTCTAAGTCAAATCTAGACCGACAGGCCCACAATGTCCATATGAACAAACACCAGACGTACGCGTTTGTTTAAGAAACATCTAAACATTGTAGTATCCAAATAAAACAACCCTAGAAGTGATAGGACAGCACCTGATTTCAGTCTAGTCCACTGAATTTCAATTTCTTCACAAACCTAACATAGACTCATTTCTTCCATAATTAGATCTGGAACGATTACAAGCTTCGGTGGAATCCAGCAGACTACGGAGGTGCTGAATTCATCCGAGTACCATCTGGCCAGATCTGGAAGCCAGATATTGTTTTATATAACAAGTAAGACTCTTGCATATTTGTCTTCTTAATTCATGAGGAAGGGGGCTGATGTTACTAGTTTAAAAAAAATCAGCAGCAGGTTCACAGAATTAACTGAAAAGGCCTGCTTTTCAACACACCTGTTACCCCCATCTCCCCGTTGCTGTACTCACCTCCACGTCATCTACATCAGCATCACTGGGCAGGGGCCAGCTCTGAACCTGGAGCCGCAAGCGGGCAGGCCAAAGTGAACTTTGCTTTTCCCCTTCACAAGCCCCACTTTTACTATTATCACTATCTAAAAGGGAGGTGGCAAGAAATTCCCTTAGACTGGAGAGTTCTTGTCTGTGAGTCAGACCTTAAACTGAAAACCCCTGCAAATTCTAGGTTTTTAGCAGTTAAACTCGCAATTTGACACCTTTACAGTAGTGTTGACATATAGAAGCCACAGGTAAATTTACTTTGGATGTCGGTTTCTGTGACTGAGGAGCCAAACTGTAACTAAATGGATCCCTCTGCTATGTATGGAAGCAGTTCTCAGTGAAATGGACTTCACTACACAGATCCAAAACTTAGGTCTATGAAACAATAGTGACGCCACTCCTTTTCTAACTGTGGCCTTAAAACCTGAAATTACCTTTTCCATTTAACTTTTTCATATAAACAATTGAAATTGTCACACGGATCTTATATGATCCATGTGATCAGGATAGCAATCTGGGACTTAAAAAACCTCTCGCCAAATATACTGCTTGTGCAAAGATGCACCCCAACCCCTCTTTCCATAGTTACTACCTGCACTGTCCACAGAAGAGGTGGAAATACCAGTACTGCAGGCATCCTCTTACCAGCCCGTGGGTGCTGATGTGCTTCATCTAGAACAGAATAGAATAACATCGTTGAGTTGGAAGGGACCTACAATGATCGTCTAGTCGGACTGCCACTGGCAGTCTCCTCTTTGCTGCTTTGGATATTGATTGCACCCAGTCATATTATTCTAAGGGCAAATATTTCCTTTCAAATCCTCCATAGTAAATTTATATAGCTGTTTATTTCAGTTTAACTATGCAAATTTGACAGCCGCTGCCTCAGTCCTGCACATGCAATTCAGCTTCACGACAGCATGTAATTACCGACTTTCCCAAAACAGATTAAAGTGTTCATGTATATGGTCTGAAACTATGAAACTACCTGGAGTAGTTGCATTCTAATTTTTGTTATTTTTATTTGCTTTACAGTGCAGTTGGGGATTTCCAGGTTGATGACAAGACAAAGGCCCTATTAAAATACACGGGTGATGTGACCTGGATACCTCCGGCTATATTTAAAAGCTCATGTAAAATAGATGTAACCTACTTCCCATTTGACTATCAGAATTGCACCATGAAGTTTGGCTCCTGGTCTTACGATAAAGCCAAAATTGACTTAGTTTTAATTGGCTCTACAATGAACCTGAAAGATTACTGGGAGAGCGGAGAATGGGCTATTATTAAAGCTCCTGGGTATAAACATGACATCAAATACAACTGCTGTGAAGAGATATATCCAGACATCACATATTCTCTTTACATTAGGCGCTTACCTTTATTTTACACTATCAATATGATTATTCCATGTCTGCTGATTTCTTTTCTGACTGTATTAGTTTTCTATTTGCCTTCAGACTGTGGTGAGAAGGTGACACTCTGTATATCAGTCCTTCTATCTTTAACAGTGTTCCTTCTTGTTATCACGGAAACCATACCTTCTACTTCCCTGGTAATTCCACTTATTGGGGAATACCTCCTTTTCACCATGATATTTGTTACGCTATCTATCGTCATCACGGTATTTGTTCTTAACGTGCACTACAGAACACCCAAGACACACACAATGCCTGTGTGGGTGAGAACCATTTTCTTGAACTTACTTCCCAGGATTATGTTTATGACAAGGCCTGCCAGTGATGAAGAGAATAATCAGAAGCCAAAACCATTTTTCACTTCCGAGTTTTCAAACTTAAATTGCTTCAACAGTTCTGAAACCAAATGCTGCAAAGATGGCTTTGTATGTCAAGATATGGCATGCAGCTGTTGTCAGTATCAACGAATGAAGTTCTCGGATTTCGGTGGCAATCTCACAAGAAGTTCAAGCTCCGAGTCTGTAGATCCTCTGTTTTCATTTTCAGTTCTGTCACCAGAAATGAGAGATGCTATCGAAAGTGTTAAATACATTGCAGAAAATATGAAAATGCAGAATGAAGCAAAAGAGGTAAGAACATATTTTACTGTTACTCAAACTGCAGACGCCATTTGCCAAGAGTGTGTTTTGGAAGAAAAAAAGAGATCTCAAAAAAACCAAAAAAAACACACAAACCAAACCAAAACAAAAACCCACCAAAGCAACACACCAAACCCAAACCCCAAAGAAAAAAAAAGGGCAACACAAACCATTATTTTATACAAGTAATTTATCCAAGCTGGTTTACAACTATGTGCAATTTTGAATGTAGATAATTTTGGGGAGCAGTGCTGTTGCACAACATTCTCTTTATTGACAACACATATACTGAGCGAAGCATGTTAAGGTAACCACTGCTAAGGAAACATAACTGAGTATCTGTCCTACAGGATTCAGAGTGAGAATTTCCCAGTTATAATTTTAATAGTGGAATTTGCTGACACTGTGGCCTTTAGAAAGTTACATTCTCCCTCCTACAGCTTACCATCAGTAATAAAGAACGTAAGAATCAATGGCCTTCACAGTGATGAAGCTGCTTATTCTGCAGGGGCCGCAGGGTAAAGTGCGGTAGCTAAATGAGACAACTGCTGCAAGACGGGGACCATCATCTTTCATAAAACTGCATCTTGATGCAATAAAAAAAAAATTAAACTTTTCTTTTTATGACATTCCTCAAACACACCAAGAACAGTAGCCACACCACCAGTCATCACTGAAATTAAATCCTCTGCCATATAAAACTTAAAGTTAGACTGAAGTTTTGTGCTGAAATCAGAACTTTATTTACAATTAGTTGGTATAGAAAATATGGAGTTGTTTTGGTTTTTTTAAGTCTGTCTTAACAAACAAGTTTAAAAGCACAACATTTCAAAAACAACAGATGCATTATTCATTTATTAGCCTTCCTGAGGAAAAATGAAGTAAAAATTTAAACTGTAATCTCAAGAGTAACTAAGATGATCACCTAATGTAGTTACTATGCATATATAACACACACAATACTTCAGTGTCACTCTTGTTATAATGCCCAGTGTAAAAAAAAAGTTAGAAAAATATGTTTTGTGGAAGCTTGGTTCCCTCTCCACATGGAAGGTAAGGAGATTAATTTTACATTGTGTATGAGAACAATCAAATTTCAGCACATAAGAAACATACCAAATAATTATATACCCATTAAGTTTTGTCTTTTTACATACTGCCTAAAGACTAGTAGGAACAGTCTGTCTCAGTAAAGTTTTCTGGACAAACCTGATCACCCAAGAACGTAAAGCTTTTCACTTTCATTCTTGGCACACAAAAGAGAAGTTGTATCTCGTGAGGTCCAGTGCCTTGGTGAACAACTTTTTGTATTTGAAGAAGTAGCTTTTGACTTTGCCGCAAGTGGCATATTCAAATAAAGCTTCTCCAATATTAATTAATTTCTCAATAAAAAGAGAGAAATGCTACTTGTGTATATATGGAAGACATCTACATATGGAAAAAACCCTGTGCTTCCTACATAAAATGGTACTAATTGCTAATGCAAGTTATTAATCTAATAAACACGCCTACTTGCTATTCAATTTATTTTTCAGATTCAGGATGACTGGAAATACGTTGCCATGGTAATCGATCGTATTTTTCTATGGGTTTTCATCCTGGTATGTATTCTAGGAACAGCAGGATTGTTTTTACAACCTTTGATGGCTGGAGATGAAATGTAAATATTAAATAATATGTTGTGAAATCAAAGAAAACTTTTTCCAACCAACTCTGCACCCCCACCCCAGCACCTGATGTCTCTTCTGTGCATAGCAGAATAAGGGTCTCTCTTGGCCTCAACTTTGCTTGACCAAGGCGGCTTTGTTAAAAATACGAGAACGTGAAAAAAAAAGAATACTTTGAACCTTTATGACAGCCAATCTCAAAGTAATATGAGCTATGCTTGACAGCTACTTTTTTGCAAAAACTGGAAAAGATGTAGGTAGTACATTAAACCCTACAGGAATGCTTTAAGAAGGGGTTGATAAAGAAACGGAATATTACATGAATATTTGGGAATTCAAGACAGGAGACAGGTTGGATACTATGACTAGTAGATTTGTTTCCACGAGTCAAGTCTCTTCAGACCACGACAGAATCTTCTGGGAGTAAGTTCATGCCAAGTTCAGTGAATGCCCTCGTGAGGATGAAATGGTTTAGGAAGCATATATATCAGACTGCCAGAATGCAGACATTGCCACCTGGTGTATAAACTGACTCAGTGGGAGGAAAGGACCATAGGCAGGCTTATTACAAAAGGAAAAGAAACAGGTAAATAATAGACAATGGTAATAAAGCAGCCATAATATAAACTCTGTGCAACCCCATATTTTAATGTGTGAGACACTGTCAGAAAAAATAAGCTATTCAAACCTAATAATGTTTAAAACTGCGTACAAGTAAAACACACATAAGATGCATCTGCAGGTTATGCAAAGTAACAAAATTCTTTAACAGGATAGTTTGGATAAACAAGCATCCTGCTATAGTGAAGTGTCTTGTGACACGGGACAGCAGGTAGATACAAAATAGTCCTGTAAAGTATACTAAAATTGCTTCTTATGCATACATTTCATTTTTGGTTTTAATCAGTAACTGCAGGTAATTTAAGAGCATGAATAAAGAATGCAACAAAATATAGTAATGAGAAAATATTTTGTAAAAACAAGAGCTGTTCTCTCTGTACTGAACTGGAAACTTTTTGGAAATACAGTGTATCAAGTGATGTAACATTTAGGAAAATAAAGAGAATCAAGCTGTTAAAAATTGCGCCTTTTTTTTTTTCATTT
>VZTV01013485.1:18990-41527 GCA_013400875.1 Anhinga rufa | reverse complement strand
AGAGTCCATTTCCCTCCTCTGAATACTGATTAGTACCGATATCTGCTGTGTTCCTTTCCATGACTTTCAGTCACTCTATTTTAACTGAGTCAAATGAATTCAACTTTGTGAAGACAGTGACTGGAAACTGTTTGAGGCAGGAGTATGCAAGATCTCTGAGATTAAAGGGATTGTCTATGTGTTCTTACTGCACCGTCACTCAAAATTGGTGTGAATAAGATGCTTTTACTTCCTCCTCTGAAACATTTTGTATACAGTGCAACAGCTGACAAGAACAACCTGATATTGACTTTTATTTTGTTATAAATCTCTTTTCTTATCATTGCAATAGAAATTGAAAGTCTGGTAAAAATAATATATCATGGAAAGTAAATTGTAGACATGAAATTAAATACTTTAAAAAGTGAAGATTTTTGGATATCAAGACATACTGACATCTGAAAATATACACTTGACATGTTTCTGTATTGTAATTGTGTGACCACTAGTTGTTTTTTCCCTTAAGAAATCTCCTTTGGCTACTATTTCTTCTGCTTATTTTTAAAAAATTATTTCTGATATTGTTCTCATACCTTATTTTCAGAACACTAATTATGGATTCTTGGAAGACCTTGTTATTTATTTTGTTATTAACTGTGCAGTGTTTAGTTTTTATCACTATCAGAATGATAATATTTACAAGAGGGGAGGCTGTATTACCTACATTTTCTATTTGGGATAAGAAACAGTGAGATTGGAGGTCAGAAAAGCAGCAGGAAAAGCAGGCTTGGTTTTAGCACACCATTACATGCAAAAGCTTTCCTATATCCTCATCACATGGCCTAACATAAGGAAGGAAGGAACACAAACTTCTTTTTTATGCCTTAGGTAGTCATTTAAGGAATTTACCTAGCGTATCAAAGGAAATCCATGGCAGAAAAGATTTAACTGAGAAAGTACCCATCTCTCTTCGAATGACTCTTCAAAAGAGTGTTATTAACCAGGAAGGCCCTTAAATTTTGGGAAAAGTGGCCTCACAGAAATTAAATGGGAGATGGTTTTATGTTTAATAGGCATTAGCATGTCTGACTGGGAAAAGAGTCAGGAATCTGTACAACAGGCAGCTTCCTTCATTACTGAGCTCTTTGTTAGTATCAGAGAGCCTACCATGAAAAGCTATCCACTGAAGATTAACAAAAACTTTTAAGACTTGACATTGGTATTTCTTATATATTAGGCAGGATTTCAAGATCATTTCTCATTATTAGACAAGTACAAGCCCACACTAAGGCAAGGCAGAAACCACACTAGCTGAACCTTTTAAGCATAGTTTGGAGCAAGTGGCAGTATAAACAAAGATATCTTTATTCCCACACTTATTTTGTATAAGGCCTTGGAATGAAAATTGTTAAGAGACCATAAAAGCAGGCATTTCTTATGCTGTAAATTACTCTATATAAATTGATAGCACATCTTTAATATAAAGATGAATGTTTCCAGAAGTGAAGTAAAATCAGATTCACTCTACACATAAAAAAAAATAAGCTAAGTGTTTTCAGAGATTTTAAATTCTCTCAACAGAAAAGAAACTTTAGTTCTGATATAGTCAAATTATTTTAAGTTATCTGACTAAAGAGCAATTCATACAGGCAATCACATCTATCTCAAACTCTAACGCTATTTAGGATTAGCTATATGATACTGAATTCAAAATATCCTTCACTCTAATAACTCCCATCCATTCCTTGATTTATATAGAGAAGGGGAGAGAGGAAGATAAATAGGGAGGACACAGAGAAAATGGGGGATTAAGTATTTTAAACATAATGAGACAAGGTAAAGGAAGTATCTGGCTGAAAGTGTGTGAATAAATAAATATCAGGTACATAGAACTCGCCTCTAAAACATTACATGTAGTCACAGAAAAGTGGGACTATTCCAGGAATCTAGGTCTCCCAAGGACTAACAAAAAGAGTAGTTCTGATATTTCTTGTTCTTTTCTGCACAAAATGAACACTACCCCCAAGAGACAATTCTGTAGTGGTGGCAGTGAAGTGAGAAGCAGGATCTCTATGTTCTCTTCAGTCAGTCTGTGCATATGTTCTTTACCACACACTAGATTTTCCTCATTATTTTTTTTAAATCCTACTAAGTTGCATGAGTATTGAAATAAAAGTCCACAAAGTTTTCAAAATACCATATATAAACTATATGCATAGAGTAGCAATTTGAACATATGAGCATTTATTTCTCCCATAGGACTTTTTGGAAAGGTGATAAAAAAATAGATTCAGATTTGTAATTTTCACAGAAGCCTTTATTTGTAACAGTACAAAATAAACTGTCCAGCATCTGCTACACATCTTCAACTAGCATATCTCTTATCTGAGTGTGAACACATATCAACCTCTGAAATGGAATTAGTTAGACAGTATATGTTCCTCTAGTCCCTAAAGGGCTACAAGACCTATTTCCACATCAGTAAATTCAGTGGGAGCTTTCTTGCTGACACAAAAAACTCAAATGAGGACACTAGCAGGCACATCACAGGCTACAGTGTGACTCTAGGCACAGTTGAGAGATACAGATAGTGTGTTAGCTACTTCTATTTCTAATTGAGCATGCTCCTTCTCTATATCAGATGACCATATAGCTAATAAAACACTTAACTACTGTTATCTGCATGGTATCAGAAAAAAACTAATGTGACAGGCACTACACAAGCATAAGACACTTAAGTCCTACTGAGGTATAATAGAAAGTCATTAAGTTTATAAGAACTACTTTTTCCTCCTGTGGTAAAATACCTCCTATATGATTTACAGTTTCCAAACTTAAAGTGGTGATTTTAGTTAACAAAAATTAAGTACTATAATTCTTTTTCCTATTACTTTAGAAAGCTAATAAAATATAACTGGGGGGGTGGGGGGGGGGAGGAAGGTGACAGAAGGATATATATATGGAAATATTAGGAATTATTAGTAAAAGCTATATAGAGAAAACCTTGTTGATATTTCAGATAAAGTTTGAAGTAGACTGAAAAGCACAAGCAAAAGAACAAGGGCTTCAGAAAAGAAAGGTGTTTTTTTGTTCTCTGTGCCCTGAACAGGGAAGAATGCTGAGCAGAATTAATGGAAACATCCACAAGATTCCCTTCCATGGCCTCTCAAAATAGGCAACAGATCTAATCTACACTTAGGTGAATGGAGAGGGAAGCTAAAGGAGAGTTTTCTTCCGAGTACAATGTGAGGAATGCATCTGTGCAACAGATATGATGGGCAGAACACTCTTCCAGGAAAAAACAAAGAAGTGGCAGGGGGAGTGAAGTCACTGAAGCAAAAACTGCTGGAAGATAAAGTTGAGGTGGTGGCACACCAGCTTTTTCCTTCCCCTCTAGTGTAGAAAGAGGAAAATGCATGGAGGCCATTGTAAAGTCTCAAAATACCATAAAACCTTGTATATGTTGTAACACTGAGCAATGTTAGCAGTTTTAATTGGTTTGAGTATATACACAAAAATTTGAGGGGAAGAAAAAATATACTAGAGAGAAATCTTTTTTTCTTTATTCCAGATGTTCTGAGAAAACAATTATTGCTCTTCCTTAAACACACAATTAACTTCATCATGAACAAAAGTATTAAGACTAACTGACCTCTTTTGATCTCTCCTCAGACAGTTCAGATTTAGTCTCAGATGACACAATTCTTACTGAGCCTGATTTTTTTGGCAATTCATGGAACATTAATGGCAGAAGAGAAATAATTTCATAACAAAGTAATAAGTACCTCTCAAAATGTAATATTCAGAAGAACAAAACCAAAGAGTTCACTGCTTTCTAATAGGGAAACAAACAAGACCGACTCATGAAGAAAGCAAAGACAGCTTTAACAAAACAACCACAGCTGAGATCAGTTCTCCATTGATTTGTGTCTTTTGTAATCAGGGATTTTTCACTAAAATAGAGCAGAGGCTTTCTCCTCCCTTCCTCCCTCTGCACTTTGCACAGGTATAGATTACTAAAGCAGGCAAAGAGCACTGGTAAATCAAGTTCAGCAGAAATCCAGGCATATTTGCATCTCAATGGAATTATTACAGCTTCTCTTTGCAATTGCTTTCAAAAAGAATATCATTGCTGAAGAAAAAGCACTCCATCATTGAGGTATATCAGAACTCTTGCTACTTTCTCAGTGTCACTGGGATGGCGTGAATTTCAAAGTTACTTTGAAAAGTCGGTGAGAGTTCTGCTTGAATATGGCTTTTGAAATCAAAGCAGAATTCACTTTTTACCATTTAGTTTTTGCACCTAACAAATAGTAAGTATGAAAATAGTAACTGCACTGCTCTGAACATGTACTTTTTCTTCAAAGTACCTTAAAAAACATAACTCTCTGCATAATGTTTTTTACCACTTGTATTCTGAGTCACCTTTTAGTGCTTCCAAGGTAACTGAGACTGTCTTATGACCTTTGCTCAATGTTCTTTCCATCATTGTTAAGAGAGAGTAGATGGGTAGTCATTAAGTAGTCAAAGCTTTGAGAAGAGTAATATGAGTATTAATAACATGGGTTAGGGAAGAACCTCCATCAGAATTCTCTAAGATTTGTTTTCTGACAAATAAGCAATAGAATGTAGACTGTGCACAGTTATACCATGGTAAATCAAGAGCTCCACTACAAAGTACAGGGTAACTTTGAATTCATATAGCTAATAGTAGATTTTTGCAAATGAAAAATTCATTCATGTTTGTATTTTTCATAAGATGACAAATAATATCTTTTACTGGCAAAAGTAAGCCAAATATAAACAATGCTTATGTTCAAGAATTATTCTTAAATACACTTCTAATTCCCCCACATAGTTTTCATATCTTCTAATTGTACATTAATAAATTTTAATTATATCCCAGGAGAAGCATAGAATTATGTCTGATTGATCAGGGATAGGGTTAGGAAAGCCAAGGCTGAACTGGAGTTAATCCTGCAAGGGACACAGAAGGCAAAAAGAAAGGATTCTACAAATACATAAACAGCAAAAGAAAGGGTATTGAATAGGCTGAGGTACTTAATGCCTTATTTGCTTGTCTCCACTAGTAAAACCAGCCTTCAGGAATCCCAGGCCCCCAAGACTCTAGGAAAAGTCTGGAACAAGGAAGACTTGCCCACAGTGGAGGAGGACCAGGTTAAGAAGCACTTAAACAGTATGTATGTAAATGCATGGGACCTCACGGATTGCACCCACAAGGGCTGAGGGAGCTGGTTCATGTCTTTGTGAGGCCACTGTCAATAATCTTTGAACGGTCATAGTGATTGGGAGAGAATTCTGAGAGACAGGAAGGGAGCAAATATCACTCCTGTCTTCATGAAGAGTAAGGAGGAAGATCTGAGAAACCAGAGATCAATCAGCTTGACCTTGACCCCTGGGAAGGTGATGGAGAAAATCCTTCTAGAAAGCATTTCCAAATAGATGAAGGACAAGAAGGTGATTGGAAGTAGTCAGCATGGATTTACAAAGGGGAAATGATGCTTGACCAACCTAGCCTTCTACAATGAGCTTGATGGATGAGGGGAAAACAGTGGTTGTTGTTCACCTTGTCTTTAGTAAAGCCTTTGACACCATGTCCTGTAACATAATCACAGACAAGCTGACAATGTACAGGTTAGACAACTGGACAGTGAATTGAAAATAGGCAGAAAAAACAGACCTAGGGGGTTGTGATCAGCAGCACAAAATCCACTTGGAGGCAAGCCACTAGCTGGAGTGTTAGTGCCCCAACAGTGGGGCCAATGCTCCTTAACCTGTCAAGAAGTAGGCCTGTGTTGAACCTCATGAGGTTCAACAAGACCAAGTGCAGGGTCCTGCACCTGGGTCGGGGCAGCCCCCAGTGTCAATATAGGCTGGGGGATTAAGAGACTGATAGCCGCCCTGCAGAGAAGGACTTGGGGGTACTGGTGAGCAAAAAGCTGGACATGAGCCAACAATGTGCGCTCGCAGACCAGAAAGCCCACCATATCCTGGGCTGCATCAAAAGCAGCGTGGCCAGCAGGGCGAGGGAGGGGATTCTGCCCCTCTGCTCTGCTCTGGTGCGACCCCACCTGGAGTGCTGCGTCCCGCTCTGGAGCCCCCAGCACAGAAAGGACATGGAACTGTTGGAGCGGGTCCAGCGGCGGGCCACGAAGGTGATCGGGGGGCTGGAGCAGCTTTCCTATGAAGACAAGCTGAGAGTTGGGGCTGTTCAGTCTGGAGAAGAGAAGGCTGCAGGGAGTCCTTTTTGCAGCCTTTCAGTACTTAAAAGGGGCTTACAAGAAAGATGGGGACAACCTCTTTAGCAAGACCAGTTGCGATAGGACACATTTTATTAAAAGGAACCCAGCAAGCTACACTTGTTATCAGCAATATGGAATATCACTTCATGGAAGGTAATCAACGTGAAGTTATTGCAAGGCACAGGCTACAACAGGCTGGACTTGCTGGTCAATTCTGAACATGGGAGTCTCGCATATTAAAAAAGAAATCTAAGATTTTCAGCTGGAAAGTATTTGAGCAAGTTTGATTCACAGAAACAATCAAAAGTATTGTTTTCATTCTACAACAGAACAAAAACTGATG
The DNA here is from genome assembly GCA_013400875.1 of Anhinga rufa. Lineage (NCBI taxonomy): Eukaryota > Metazoa > Chordata > Aves > Suliformes > Anhingidae > Anhinga > Anhinga rufa. The sequence goes on along the minus strand of VZTV01013485.1, from coordinate 34,942 downwards.
TTAAGACCTTGAATGTTAACATGGACACACTTATTGTCCTCAGACAGGCACACAAAAACCAAAGCCTAGAGAAGTTTGAACTCTTGCCTCCCACATCCTTCTCCATCTCTGCTTCTGAAAGTGGAATGGGGGGGGAAATCCCTTACAGGAAAGAACTGATATTATCACATTTGGAGCATGTTTTAAAAAAAAAAAAAGCCCAAAGATGTTAATCTAGAGTTCATAAGTGAAGAACAAAGTAACTATAAACATAGAAATTAAAGATGATTACAGCTCACCACAGTAAATGGATTTTAGTAGCTCCTATAGGAATGTATGACCAGCTTTATCTAATAGTGGAGAAATGTTAATAAAATGAGAATTTTTCTTCCTTAAAGTGTGTTGTAAATAAGCAGCAGCATTCCCACAGCTGAGAGAAGAATTGAGCATGAATTATTTATACTGTCTGGAATAGATTTAGATTCTTTCAGGCATTCTGTGAGTTTTGCAGTCAAGATGCAATCTTTCAATAATTCAGATGTCATCAGAAAAGAATAAGTAGTCTTGTTTGGAAACATCATAGTAAACAAGTTTAAAGCATTGAAAATATACAATGCAAGGACAAAACAAGGTTATTGTTTAGTTAGCATTTGAATTAAATTGTTTATATTATTAGGTTGACTACGAGCTACAAATAAAGGGTTTTAAAATTATATTGTCCTGTGGAGAAGTAGGATGAACTAGAAACATTTATAAGTGGCAGACAGAGATGTTCTGAAGGTAAATGTTAATACTGAGAGAGAGAGAAAATAAAACTAAGGAACGTCACTGAATTTATGCAGATCACCATTTAGATTTTAATTCTGACCAGAACAAGAGACTTTCTTCAAAGTTAGATGTTATTTTCCAAAGCTCAGGAAGGTTAAGTATTAAACGGCAACTGTAAAGCCTGAGTATATAAAATTATTTACAGATTTTATCCAGTAAATAGCAATAATTTTTGCTAACTCGTAATTCCTGACCATACTTTCTTATTTCCAGTAATTCTTTATCTTCCCTTGACAAGTGTGGCTACAGCCAGAACTTTGAGGTAGAATTGTACCATGTTTTCTTTAAGACAAGCTTATTGAACTAGCTTAGGCTTTCTCAGTCTCTAAAGGTGACTCAAATTTCATAGAAATAGTGACCTGGAACAAGATATCTCTAAACAAAGAACGTGAGAACTCATTGATGAAGCGGATAAAGATGTCCTCTCTGTCTATTATTGCACAGGACCCTTTCCTCCAGTTTTATTTTCTAGTGTCGAAACTTTTAGTAGCTTTCTTGGTTGAATTCCGAGTCCTCTTGAATCCTTATAAAAGTTTAATTTCTTCTGCCCTGTAGCAGCTTAGCTTTAGGTCTTCCCAGAAGCCTGTTTCTCTGCTTGCACTGCTCCCGTGGCTCCCTGCTCGCTCAAATCCATGTTTTGGGAGTTTCTCCCACCTGAGTACTCTCAGCTAAGGGTCTCTCTGTATGAAACCCAGAGGGAAACTAGGGAAAAAGCAAAAGCATTCCTTCTGAAGGTACATTTGCTACTTTTAAATAATAATTTTAAAAGCATAGTGTATACACAGTAGCCTATTGAAGAAACAAACCAGTCATTAATTTGCCACGAAGACTTGTATTTTTATAATCACATTTAATGACAGTTGACATCTATATATTTTTTTGGTCTTCATTATTTCAAAGCCAGCATATTTATACATCCCTACATATAGCAATGAGAACTTAGGCAAGAGCCAAGCTGCACTGATCCACAGGAAGAGGAATAACTCGACCAGGCATTACTCTCCATCCTCCCTCCCAATTAGCAGGGCTGCGGCCTTTGTGATGGACCCAGCATACAAACAGATCATTGCTGAGATGATGGCCAAGATGATATTCTCCCCTCACAAATGCACAGGAGAGAAGAGGAAAGTTTGCCCTACGTTTTTGCTCCATTTGTACTTAACCTACATGAGATCCATGTCTCCCCCGCTCTTGTACTTCATTTAGGTGGCTGATTCTGTAAAAAGTGGTAATGCAGCACTTCCAAGTGGGAGACACACAGTGGGCACATTACAGTGGCTGTTTTCACCTCTGTCTCAAGCATCATTACAGGATTAGACATCTGCTGAGTTCCAGAAATAGTCATTCTTAAAAGTCCCTGTCACTCATAAGACTACAGAATGTCTAAGGGGCTGTTACTGAGCTTTAGCCGACAGCACCAGTTGCAGCAGAGCATTTTGTCCAGTCAGAGACGCTTGATTTCTGTTTTGCTTAACTGGTAAGAGGTGGAAGGGGAGCCAGATTCAACACTAGCCTGCAAACAGAGCTGGTAAAACTTAGCCTCCAAGCAATGAGTTCACACACACACGTTCACAAATAAAGGATAGAAAATACCATCAATTCCTCGCTTAAACTGGTAGTCATGCCTATTTACCTTGGCTGAGAATATGTTTCAGTAAGTCCTGAACTGGAGGACTCAGAGTGCAACACAGAGCTGAATGCACAGAGAAGTAGATTAAAATGAAGGTTTGAAAAGCATTGATTCCATGTTTGTGTTGTCAAAATCTTCAAATTTTATAGCTTTCAAGTAACTTTTCCATTAAGTAGAGAGACTTAGAAAAAGTATTAAAAATTAAAATAAAAATGATCCAGAACGATTTACTGGGTTAGGCACCCCTCCCCAAATATAAACTTTGAAGGCAAAGTATTCAGTGTTTGACATCTGTGCTTCCTAAAAAAAAAAGATGTTGGCAGACATTTTATTTCTATCTTCGCTGTTGTAATTTGTGACTTTGCTTTCATTATTTCTGTGTCCACAAGATGTTTGCAGAAATGATAGAACCATGTTGATCACCCAGAAAAATAATCTGGATAATTGGTAAAAGGCTTCCAGAAGCCCATTTGCTTTAGCATTCAAAATGCTTCTATCCCCTGCAATAAATTAATGCTCGTTACTTCCAGGTCCAATTTCATAAAAGGATAGGCACCATTTCATCCATTTTTATTTCCCTTAAAGGATGAGAGTAGGAAGGAAGTGGGGGGAAGAGAAAGACATGTAACAGAAGGCGATAATGAAGACCAAGGCTGAGAGCTTGGGCTGTGTCAGTAATTCACTGGCTGATTAAAATACGCTAATTAAATAGAACAAGTTTTCAGGTCTTGGTATACCCTCAAGTGTCTCATTTTTATTGATAAACACTGAACTTTCAGGTAAGACCTATTAGATTTTCGGAAGCACAGTGTTTGAAAGGTTCTTCAAAATGCTAAAATACACAGTAAATAACTGGGTGTTACAAGTACAAACATAAGCATTTCTGTAGCACTCGCTGTTAAGTACATGCCTATTTGTTGATCAAGAATATGAATCCTTTTGTCAAAGGCCTTCCTGAGGCTCTCCAGGCAGTTATTTCATTTTCAACAAAATTTGCTATGAGAAGTATTTTTATAGTTCTTATTTTTATGTTGGATATTTGCATGGAAACAAGTTCTTTTCCTTAGAAGCTTATTCTTTACCTGGAGCCATAATATTTCCACTGAAAAATTACATTGATGTCACAGAGGCAAAACCAAAGAGGATATTCTATTTAAAAACTGCTTACAGGACTGTTCTAATAAGGAGGGACAGCAGGTATCCCAATAACTAGTTCAGAATGGAGCTTCTCATGTACTAGCAGCCCCTAAAATAAAAAAACAGCTTGAGGAGAGGTCCCAATCCTCCCCTTCCAATTTAAACATATTTTCCTTCTCTCTGTGTTTAGTGGGCAAGTCCCACTCATAGTTTTCCTTTCAACTTAAACAGTGGACCAAAAAACCACCTTCAGTTTCAGTCTATTTTAACATCTAGGAAGCAATATTGACGACAACCACCTAGGAGGTAACATTAATCACAAGGAAACATGCTACTTCACTGGACATTTTTTCTGGTTGCAGTGAAGGGCTCTATCCCATCTCTTGCTTCTAAAACACATTGTGCTCTCCCTGACATGTTAGAAGTCTTTCCTTTGCTATGTATATACACCCTACCCACAATGTTACCTACTGTATAGCCTCTGTAATTCCTACCCATCTATCAGGGAGTGAAGCATATCAACACCCTTTAACCATGTTGCTGTAAGTACCCCTCTCATACATGACTTCAACACTTTCTGTAAAGGAAGCATAGGCTGCAACAGCTATTGACTGTTCCTTCAAGGTCCATCAAGAGAATTGCCAACTGAGCGATGAGCAAAGAGCAATATACCCATCACTGTCATGTAAATTAGGCCAAACACTGAGACTGAACAGTAATAGTGATGAAAAATAGCATAAAAGCAAGTCACAGAGGGACAAGGAAAAGAAAATAATATTGCTGGACTTCTGAAATCCCATTGCTTTAAAAGTATTTTGTTTCACAAGCCCACGTTTATGAAAGGAGCATTTAGAATCAGGGGGAATTTGCTTAAAGTCAGATGGTTCCATGATATTTTTTTTAGACAATCCAAAGCAGCAGAGAACAGTTGCAGTAGCTATGTTTAAGAGGGCTACTAGGATTAGAACTAGTGGATAAAGGAGAGAGAAACTTGCAAAAACTGTTACATCAATAAGATTGCAATGATATATTTTTAGAACAAAGAAGCCTGAAAGGACCATGTATCCAAACTCCATAGTGCAACAGTTTTTGTCTAGGTCAGCAGAAGAAAGTAAACTTCAGGATTTAAATAGGCATTGTAGAATCGTTGAGTTTTGAACTATAATCTGTACTTTTGTTCAATAAAAGTAGCATTGTGAGGTTCTAAATAAGAGTTCCATTTACGAAAAAAAAATAGAAATCAAGTCATGTTCTTTTAAACTTAGTACACCACAACACCAGGCTAATAAAGGCATCTTGAAAGTAGTAGACAGAACAATCTGGTAAGTATGGCAAAAACGTGGAACTACGCTTATTTCAGAGTCTATTGATTTGTTTAAAATAAAGGTGTGTCTTGGAGTACTAATAGTGCCAAAACAAAAGTCAACCATAGGATCCTGGAATATCCAAATCAAGTTATTCCTACAGCCATCTGGAAATATGTAGGGTAAACAGACTCTTAGCAGGATAACCTTATGGAAAAATAAATCTTTTATTCAGAAAAAATAATATTAGTCTTTTTGGAGTGTTTTGAGATTATGCTTTTGTCTTTTCTTCTCCACATTCTCACAACAAGACAGTAGGTAATTTAAAAACAAAAAAAATCCAACCCCAAAACACAAACAAAACAAAACAAGAGAAATAAAAAAGACCACACACACACCAACAAACAAATCAATCAAGATTTGGAAGTGAACCTCTTCTGTTCCCTGAAGCCAGCGTATTTAAAAATATAACTGCTTACTTTTCTAGTGAATGGATCTCCATAAATAAAATGACAATCCAACCAGAAGTTTAAAGCATTGGGTACCTCTGAGCCCCTTCTCCAATATAACAAAGCTATATTCAGCCATCTTGCATTAAGGATAACAGACCCTGTAACATATAGGCATTTCTTTCATCTTCCTTTTAACAAGGATGCAAAAGAACAGTACAATACCTTAGCTTTATGGAGAGCTATATCCATATATAAGAGAAAAATATACTAAGCAGCTTTATAAGACAGGGTGGTGAAAACATCACCTTAGGGTTTCTTACTGTACTGCAAGTTGTGAGAATGAATAAGCAAGAGCTAAATAGGATCCAAGTCCCATTTCCTACACTACAGGGAAGTCTGCAGGCAGAATAAGATAAATTGCTCTAGTCATAGGTCATCTTTAATGTTTATAGAGCACTTTCTTTGTGAATGATCCCAGAGTGAGTCATGAACGTTATAAACAAATTACACTAAAATTACATAGTGGCTTGTTCCTGCCAGAAATACCAATAAAAGATATTCAGTATGCAAATGATACATACTGCAGTTTCTTGGCTAAATAAGAATTTTGCTTTCATAGACTGAAAAATTTCTTTGCAAAAACATAACTGGCCTAAATTTAATCATTCCTTACCATCTCAAATAGTTAGTATTAGTCCATAGAAGTACCTGGCTCCTGGCCAAGAGTCAATGTTTCTTTCCTTTCTACCCTTCAGTAGAAGATGGCTGTGTAGTTTAATCACTAGATACAAACGTTGAATTACTAGCGTTCTTTCAACACCCTGGGTATTCATATAGGAATTGTTGGCTAATTACTACAAGCAAGTTGGTTTTTATGTTTTGGTTGTTCATTTGGGTTTGGGTTTTTTCTGCCACAGAGTTCTTATTCCACTGTTTCATCATTTAAGCTTCATTATGCAACCTGAAGAACTGACCACTTAAGTTGTATGAACTTCTGGTATAGGACCATCAGATGGACGCACCAGAAAATATTAACTTGGTGGTGGGTGAGACAGGGTGTAAGGGACACTTCATGAGAGAAATACATTTTCTTTTTACCCCCACTGTTCTAAAAATAAATTCTACAGTCTTAGAATCATACTACTGAGTTCTGACCACAAGCAAAGAAGCAGCCGTAGTCCAGGTTCAGTGTACACTTGTGTAAATTCCCACTGACGTCTTTCATGCATGCCTATAAACCCAGCCATGAAAATTGAAGCCATGTTCCGACTCATCCAATTTCCTGATGGTTCGATGAGTCAGTCTGTATTTTCAGGCACAGACCAACAAACCTGGCAAGTGATGATTCAAGCCAATGGGTTTTATATTTTTATAGTCATTATACATTCAGCACCTTTATGTCTAGCTACATCTGTTATCCTTTTCATATCCCTAGTAAAGCTCTGTTCCAAGAGCCTTTGCAGAACACTTGACCATTTACAGGCATGTGTTCATGTTCATTAATGAAATTCTACATTTCCTAAAATAAAAGCAGCTCCATCAATTTTGTATTGTGACTCAGATATCATGCTCTCACTAAAACAGATTTGTGTTTTTAAAAGAGAAATCACTGTCACAAGAAAATTCATTAGGAGATCTGCTGTCAGAGAATAAAGTTTTGAATTTAAATCTGTAATGTCCAGCACACTTCCATAGTTTAGTGTGCAATCATACAACAGAAGGGAAAATTAAAGTTTCAAATATTCTCCTATAATACCATTCCTGTATAAAAGAGAGAAACTGCATATAAAGGAAGCACTGCATTACTAGCCTGTCAAGGGAAGGGATTGTCCCACTCTACTCTGCACTGGTGCAGCCTCACCTTGAGTACTGTGTGCAGTTTTGGGTGCCACAGTACATTAAGGATATATATCTGCTAGAGAGCGTCCAGAGGAGGGCCATGAAGTTGGTGAAGGGTTTAGAGGAGAAACTGTACAAGGAGCGGCTAAAGTCATTTGGTTTATTCAGCCTGGAGAAGAAAAGGTTGAGGGGAGACCTCATCGTGGTCTACAGCTCCCTCACAAGGGGAGGAGGAGGGGCAGGCACTGATCTCTTCTCTCCGGTGACCAATGATAGGACCCAAGGAAACAGCAGGAAGATGTGCCAAGGGAGGTTTAGGTTGGATATTAGGAAGAGGTTCTTCACCCAGGGGGTGGTGGAGCAGTGGAGCAGGCTCCCCAGGGAGGTAGTCATGGCACCAAGCCTGATGATGTTCAAGAAGCACTTGGACAACATCTCAGAGATATGGTGTAAATTTGGGGTTGTCCTGTGCAGGGACAGGAGTTGGACAGCAGGTTTTCTGATGACACCAAGCTGGGAGGAGTAGCTGATACACCAGAAGGCTGTGCTGCCATCCAGAGAGACCTGGACAAGTTGGAGAGCTGGGCCGAGGAGAACCTCATGAAATTCAACAAAAGCAAGTGCAAGGTCCTGCCCCTGGGGAGGAACAACCCCAGGCACCAGTACAGGTTGGGGGCTGACCTGCTGGGAAGCAGCTCTGCTGAGAAGGACCTGGGAGTGCTGGTGGGCAGCAAGCTGACCCTGAGCCAGCACTGTGCCCTCGTGGCCAAGAAGGCCAATGGTGTCCTGGGTTGCATTAAAAGGAGTGTGGCCAGCAGGTCGAGGGAGGTCATCCTGCCCCTCTACTCTGCCCTAGTGAGGCTGCATTTGGAGTGCTGTGTCCAGTTCTGGGCCCCCCATTTCAAGAAGGACAGGGAGCTGCTTGAGCAAGTCCAGTGGAGAGCCACAAGGATGATCAAGGGGCTGGAGCATCTCCCTTCTGAGGAAAGGCTGAGAGACCTGGGTTTGTTCAGCCTGGAGAAGAGAAGACTGAGGGGGATCTTATCAACACTTAAAAATATCTGAAGGGTGGGTGTCAAGAGGATGGGACTGGACTCTTCTCAGTGGTGCCCGATGACAGGACAAGGGGCAATGGGCACAAGCTGGAACACAGGAAGTTCCACTTAAATATGAGGAAAAACTCCTTTCCTGTGAGGGTGCCAGAGCAGTGGCCCAGGCTGCGCAGAGAGGCTGTGGAGTCTCCTTCCCTGGAGACATTCAAACCCCGCCTGGACGCGGTCCTGTGCCCCCTGCTCTAGGTGTGCCTGCTCAAGCAGGGGGGCTGGTCGAGATGATCTCTGGAGGTCCCTTCTAAACCCTACCATTCTGTGATCCTTGTGGGTCCCTTCGAACTCAAAATTTATTCTATGATTCTATGAACTGTCTTGCTTAACAGGCTTTAGATTATACTAAGTGTTAAATGCCCTTGCCCAAAAAGGGTGAAAGTCAGTTTTAGAATATTTTGGTCTGTCGTAGTACTTTGTGCCTATTCTTGCTTAGAAAAAAAATATAAATAAATAAAAAACCAAGGACAGAGGGAATTAAAAAAAAAAAAAAGCAGCTTCTGTTGCTGCTTTTTGCTATAAAATTATGGAACATGCATTTCAAGTTGTGGATAATTTAACACAATTAAATTGTGGAGTAATTTTGCCTCTTTCCTTATGGAAGTTTTAGGTTCTCATATACTATAATAAAAGTATCTTACATAACATTTCCATGTTCCTCACCATTCAGAGTTCAGTCATATTCTGGAAACAAGATTCAGTAGTTTAAATTATTTTCCCAGCATTTCTGCTTTACAACAGCTCTCTACTGGTTCCCTTAAAAATCATCAACATCAGTCTAAATGAGCAATAAGGAATGTCAGAGATGGGGGAAAGGAACTTGATACAAAACTGTCCACGTTTGTAATTGCTCTGCCTGTAGTGCACTCTGCAGTAAGTTTCCATCCATGAGTACAGAATTGAAACACTTTTTTTGTAAATGTGACTAAAATAGAAAACAAAACTGGTCAGCGCACATGAAATATTTTGAATTATTACTACCTTAAATTGTTATTTCCCAATAGAAAACCTGTTCCCTCCTTAGCACAAATAAAAAAAAAAAAAAAAGGAAAAAATAAGGCTTTGTACTCTTGATGTTATGTAATACTCAAATCTAAAGCAAAAGAAACTAACTGTTTCTTAAAATTTCCATTGCAAGTAAGTTTATCCAACACCCACTATTATATTTTCAACATAATATTTCAGTGAAATTCAGGAACTGCCACCTGCTCTGAGGCAGACTCTTTAAGTGCAGCAGTGTTTTTATCATCTTAGAATTAGAGGACATCACATATTAAGAAAAAGGTCTAGTACTAATGTCAAACAAGTTAAAACATGCATTGCTCAAAACAACTTCTGGTATTATAGGTATTTTGCTTTCTGATTGCTCAGAATAAAACAAAAACTGGTTTTCCCATTTCTCAAATGAAGCACAAATACTTCTGTGTTTATTTTGCTAGTTCATATCACTTACAAAAAAGAAACATCTCCTAGTTAATATAGTGGATATATCTGGAGATTATACCTCTCCAAAATATCAATTAGTTGTGCCATATAAGAACACCACCAACAATATTTTCTGATTTTAAAATATTTTAAATCTGACAGCATGCTTATCCTATACTATTGCATCCCCACAGATTCAGATGCAGAAAAGATACAAGAATTTGCTTAAAAGTCAACAATTGAACAAAAATATTTCTATGTTCCATCTGAAATTAGTCACTTGTACTTGTCATGAGAGTCTAATCTGATAGTATGACCACTAAGAAAACTATCTGAAGGACATGTTACCTAATGTTACACCATCAGCAAGAAAATAAAGTGATCCAATGTCAACACCCAGGTGGCAGATCAACATAAGGGGCAAAACACATAGAGGAAGAGAGCAAAGTCTATTTCTGAAGAAAAATTTGTAATCCTCAAAAGCAAAAGAAATACATTCAAAATGTACATTCTGTAGTCAACAAGAGCACTCTTAAAAGCTTCAATCATTACTTAACCAAATTACACCAGAAGCTTCCCTACTAAACTATATTCCCAACCTTAGGGGGAAATGCTAAACTCAAAATCTGTGATTATTTTAATGCAGACTACAAAAGTAATTGCTAAAACCAGTGCTAACTCAAGCACATACTTTCTCCATTTCTTCAGATACCTATAGCAACAAAAACCAAAGGCTAGCAGGCCCTATGAAAGCATTCAATAAAACCAATCAATTTTTATGCAATGTAATATAGAAATATATGTACACAAGCATTCACTAAATCAACATAAGATAGTGTACAAGCAGAGTTAAAATAAAAGCAGTCTTCATACAAGACAATAAATACACAGACATATACTAAACAAAACAATAGATGTCTCTGGCTTCTATTTCCTACCTTTCTTAAGCATTTTGAAGGTGTAGTCCAAAGTTCTCCTGAGCATTTTGTTCTGTCGTTTCTTCCCAAACCACTCTCTAGTTTCTGGTCTTATTTTTTTCTTCCCTTAAAGTAAAAAAGTTCTTATTATTAACTGTGTTAAGTGATTCATGAAAAAATTCAAAACTCCCTTTAAGTTATCGAACTTTGAACTCCATTTTAAAAAAAAAAAACAAACAACAAACAATAAAACAAAGAAACAAAAAATCCCTCAACACTTAATACTTAATGTTGGATACACAAGATAGTTCCCTAGGTGGGACACATGAAGTTTAAAGAGCCTATTAACACCCTACCAAAGAAAACAAATCTGTCCCTTTGCCTCCCTAGGTCTTACCCCAATACAAAGGCAGAATGAAACAGGAAGACCTCCTTATTTACATAGGTACATGAATCTAGTTAGGTTCAAATACAATTACTTGAAAAAGCACAAAATGGTTTCAGTATAAAAAAAGATACTTTAAGCAGTGGGCAACTGAAAAATGCTGTGCAAATTTTCAAATACTTTATGGTTGCTGTAAGAGTGCTAAGGATTACCTGACCATTGACAGCTGAAATCCATGTGAGGCTATCAGAAGTTATCAGGGCAGCTGATCAGCAGAGAGGATACTAGGCTGGTGCTAATAATCCAGAGATCAATGTATTACTCTTTTAAGACCTGAGGAACTGCTTCATAACAGCACCAATCTGGCAGATTGTCCTGGTTTCAGCTGGGATAGAGTTAATTTTCTTCATAGCAGCTAGTATGGGGCTGTGTTTTGGATTTGTGCTGGAAACAGTGGTGATAATGTAGAGATATTTTAGTTGTTGCTCAGTAGCGCTTGAGCTAGTCAAAGACTTTTTCAGCTCCCCATGCTGTGCCGGGTGCACCGGAAGCTGGGAGGGGACACAGCCGGGACAGCTGACCCCAACTGACCAAAGGGATATTCCACACCATATGACGTCATGCTCAGTATATAAAGCTGGGGGAAGAAGAAGGAAGGGGGGGGATGTTGGGAGTGATGGCGTTTGTCTTCCCAAGTAACTGTTATGCATGATGGAGCCCTGCTTTCCTGGAGATGGCTGAACACCTGCCTGCCCATGGGGAGCAGTGAATGAATACCTTGTTTTGCTTTGCTTGTGTGCGCGGCTCTTTCTTTCCCTATTAAACTGTCTTTATCTCAACCCATGAGTTTCCTCACTTTTACTCTTCTGATTCTCTCCCCCATCCCACCAGGGGGGAGTAAGCAAGCGGCTGCGTGGTGCTTGGTTGCTGCCTGGGGCTAAACCACGACACAGATAAAGGTCCTGAAACTTTATTTGTTTAATTTTAACAAGGATCCAGAAACAGCCCTATATTGACTTTTTGTAGACATTTTAGGATACTTAGTAAAATTTGGATTTGTTCATAGTTGTACTAATTCCCTTTCATTCCTATCTTTCTAACAACACCAAAAAGAATAGAGATCTTGAAGTGAAATTCAATAAAACAGGATAGGCAATGAACTAGATTGCTAAACTGTTTCAGGTGCTCTTCTTCAAGTGTTTCAGATTAACAGTGAGGAAAACAGATGCATTATTTAAGGTTTTTTGAATCCACTTTGCATAATGGTATTTGAACACTAGAATACTAAAAGTAGCATTGATCATGCCCTCAATAATAGTGTTTTGAGTTTCCTGTATAGCTCAGTGGCTGGGGTTTTAAGGCCTTATTTCTCTATTGGCCATATAACAATTTTACCCTGTAAACCACGGGCTGTTGCTAAAAAAGTCATTATTAGAAGAATGACTTTCTGTGGTATGATAAGCTATGTTACTCACGCCTTTCCTGTATGAACATATCCATTAAATCACAAGCACAACAGAACACAAATGCATATGACGATATTAATGAATTACAGCTTCTTAAAAAACTCCCACATTCTTGCCCATGCCCCCACCCCCTCGCCCCCCAAGTGCCTAATAGAGTAATTAAGAGTGGAGGAAAAGATGATATGGAAATCAATTGATCCAAGCACCTGAAAAAAACATAAGGCTTTTAAAAGGAGAGTGAGCCAAAACAAAATAAATTTTGTAAAAAGTAAGAATTACTTTTAATCTGCAGGTTCATTCTAACAAAGGTTGTTGATTTTAAACAAGTCACCTATGCAGGCTCAGTAAGCTGATACAGTTTATTGACTAGTTCAAGAATCAGGTCATGAATACAGTCAAGGTCTGCCTCTAAAATTGTGGTATGGTAGTGGAGAAGCATATTACCATATTCATAGACAGGTGACAAATGATAGCATAAGAAATAGTCAAAACTAATCATTAAACAGGATAAAAAGCACAGTTGATACAAACTGCATACCTGAAGAGAAGCTTACCTGACAGTTATGATGTCATTCACCGCTGCACATAGAAAAAGAAGGATCCAACAGCAGCAATACACTCTTTTTCCCTGGAAGAGTTCCCTGAATAATTCTTCTTTTGAATGGCCAAACTTTTCCAAACTTTATGTTGAGCAGAAACCAAATTCACATGGAACTTACTGGGGAACTGGTTTGGTTCAAAGCATCTCTCAGGAAAAGGATGCATTTGTACAAACTAAATAGTATGACAGAGGGAATTCAATTCTTGCGCGATACAGTAGTAGTGTTTCTTTTCCAATGTGTCTGGAAACTTAGAAGCATTATGTCTATTAGCTTTATAAACAACAAACTTCATCTCTCCAGGACAGGAAACAGAACAAACATATAATGGATAATTTTTGTATTACTGTGAATAGGATATTTGTTTTAATAAAGTAGAGGCATGCAACAGAGATGTTTTGACTCTGGCACTTATTTAAATAAAGGTTGTCCTCAACTCTGGGTGCAAAAGCAATTTCCACAGCAAAATAAAATGGCCTATGGATAAACAAGATCTATGTACCCTGAGAGTAATAAAACATGCATGTGATGAAAAATGGTTTTTCTTTTGTGAATGCTGACCTATTCATATGACTATAAGTATCTGTAAATCCAGTGTGACAGTTCAAAATATGTCAACCACACATCTTAGTCATTATAAACCAACAGATAAAAACTAACTAAACAGAAAATGCTATTTTCCATCTCTTTTTAAGCAAGCCAAATCTCAGGATGTTTTAAGAACAGGAGGTTTATGTAGGTTTACCTAGAAATTAGTATATAGACACAGAAATTCATGCTTCTAGAGCAACCCATAAAGAACACAACAATGACATATTTTTTGCATATGCTTTTGAGAAAGGAGGGTGCAAACTGCAGTGAAGTGGATCTTTTTTCAGCCTGATGTACAGCTGCTTGGATTTGAAATCTTTGTAAAATCCTGCTTGATATAAAGAGTAAAAATGGTCTAGCTGAGGGGTTTTTTTTCATGCTTTGGGCATATATAGCTATTTAGATTGCTTAAAAATCTCATATCCTTTTTTTCTAATAAAGATATATTAATTAGAAATGACAGTATGCCTCTCCTTAAAAGCAGGCACATGTTAATGACCTGTTCTTCTGTTTTCTGCTTTCTTGGGGAATGGAGATTAATACATGAGCAGTTGCTCCAGCAGTAACAGCACAAAGCTATTTTAAACATTTTAAATGTAGCTGATAATCAAGGACAGGAAAAGCTTCCGCTGATAAAAGAAAAACTTGAATCCGATAATGTTACTGTAATATTTACTTTGACCTTTGGTAATGTCAAATGCATAATAATCAAATCTGTAAGGATCTGATAATGAAAGTGAGAAGGCTGGCATTCTTTCCTGATGATGACTCTTTCTCCTGGTGGTAACTATCTCAAAACCATAGTGTGACCTATGAAAGTCCTGTTTTTTATTTGCATTGTGGGCAGTATACAGATGCCTTGCTCGTATTTAGTTTCAGAGTCTAATCCATAAGCATTTGAAGAGTTTAGTGACTTTAACAACCAATAGTGTCTTTAATATAAAGTGTCACCAACCCATCATCTTTTCTGTCCTTTTGGGGTGAGTTTTATTCAGGTGAGAAGGAACTGCCTTTCTCAATACATGTCAGAAACCTCATCTTTCTCTCTCTCTCTCTGTCTCCATCTCATTACACATACACATAAACCGAATTAGATTTCAAACCTAGGAGAACATTTCTGACAAAACTCCAGCCTTTGAGGGAGTTCTTCCACAGAAGTTTCATTATATGATCTTGAAGTAATAAAAAGAAAACCTGAAGTGAAAAGCAGACCCAGAAAATAGTTTTTTTCCATAGCTTCATGCACACTTTTGTCGGGGCAGGAGAGGAGACTTCGTGAATGCGTTACATAACACAGGAGTGTTTGGGAGCATCCAGAAATAAGAGAAATAGTGAAAGAAAAACAGAACAATGAATCTTAACATTAACAAAACCAGTAATTTTCATTGACTAATGGAGACTTTTATGAAGTAAAAAAACTAAGCAGCTACATGGGAAGAATTAGCTTTTTGCAAAAAGGAAGAACTGCTTTTAATGGAAATCTACCCAGAAATTAAAAAAAAAAAAAAATCACACATGCATCCTATTATATACTATGCAAAAAATAACCTCAGAAAACACTATTTCCTTTTCATAACATTCTTAAGATTCCTCAGTGGGCAATCTGTTCACTAAAACTACAGTGAAATACTCCACAGAATCACTTGTCAGACATGCTGGCTATGTGAGAGAAGAGCAAAATGACCTAATTTCGAAGAAAAAAACCACACACATCTGAATAATTCCAGTAATTTGCAAAGGTCTGGTGTTTCTCCTACTTGACCTGCACACAGGTGTAAACCATAAGATATTACCCAAAATCCAATGGATTTTGAAGAATTCAAATGGATTCTGAAGAATACAGCTAAGCCTATACTAGCAAAGCAACCATAGACCTTTGTTTAAGAAAACAGCTGCAGTACATGTTTACTGCAGAAAACAGTTGAAGGACACCAAAGGAAACCACTGTTTCACTCTGACTTTTAAAGAACAGAATGCTAAAATCGAGCATAATTGGTCTACTCATACTCAGGAAATGCAAAGCCCAAAGGGATAAAAATCCATAGTCAGGGAATAGAAGTGTTTTAGAGAAAGATTCAAAATTAAGCTCACATGTTCACTCTGATAAGATAACATCAAGGAGTAACATCTTAGTAGAAAATATTCAGAGAATATTATGTATTTGAGCTAAAAATAGTTCATAACAAAAATGCTAGTAGTTTAATTACAGCAAGACCTGAGTTTCTTACTGTTTATTGCCTGTAGGTTTTCTTTTCCTGCCTTCAGCTTCTGGTATCTCATAGGCTTGTACATATCCT
>VZTV01013485.1:2056-18975 GCA_013400875.1 Anhinga rufa | reverse complement strand
TTTTTTTGGGGGGGGGGGGTGGTTAATAGAAGTTATACTTACTTTTAAGGTAATTGTTTATTCATTTTTCCACTGCAACCTTGTCCAGTTCTGCTATGATGTATGATGTATTTCTTCACATTAGTGGTGTATTTTGTACAAGATACAGACCCTTTGTCTGCATTTGAAAACAACTCAGTGATGTCAACCACAGCAACTCTTTCGTCTTCCCCTAAATGCTCACAGATTTCCTTGGCTTAGAATCTATGCATTTTTTTTGTGGATGCTGATTTTGAAATTTCGATATTGTTATATTATTATACAGTCTCTTTATCATGTTGCAAGTGTCATAGTCTCGTTCATCATCCATACATTTCAATCCATGCTAGATGATTTTCTTTGCTGAAATTCAGCTGTGTGATTTGAAAGTAACCTTAGATTAGTTCAAAGATCACTGAAGTCAACAGGGAGGTTCCTGTTCATTCTAGTAAGTTTTGTTTCAGGCTGTTCACTGGCCCAAACTCTTCATTCATCAGATCAACGAATGAGAAAAGATGCAGGAGTATTTTTAGCTAGAAACAGATTAAGCTGAAAATCTGCTGTATTCAGTTACAGACTTTATTGATCCCTGTAAACAGGAATGAGCTTCAGATTTAACCTTAAAGCATCAGGTGTTTCATGCAAAAATAAACAGAAACACATTTTGTTAAATCAGTCTGAAAACAACCAGGTATATTTTATCACTTTACTGGATATACATAGTCAGGACCTACAGCTTTCCCAAAGAACCACAGATTAACTTAAAAGGCAACTGATTTTTTCAGTGTTTATGTTCTAAACATGCTTCCCAGTAACTCTGAGGGAGAATCCAAGCACATGAAAGATGTGAAGAATACTCTTCATTAACACCTTTCTATCATTGTTTTACTTACTGGACTTTATTGTAATCAGCTATTTTGAAGACACCTGGAAGAATATTTCAAGATATAAATATTTTTGTTACCAAGTGCTTTTTATATCACTGTTTTACCTACCTGAAGCAATGGAGGACAAGCCTTACAAGAAGCAGTGCAGGTACAGCAGTGATCTGACCTGAGCTGGCTTTGGTGCCCAGTCACTCCATGCAAAACACCACCTCTCCTGTCCTGAGTGACCACTATAACAAATGGAGCCCAAAGTCATGGACTGAATGAACTCAGTGGACATTTTGTGGACATTTTAAAGACATTTTACAGGGATGGTCCATAGACTAAGGTAATGATATCTGTGCATTGTATCAAAGGATGGGAGGTGGGGTGGTGGGTAATAAGGTTGTATTGGGCAGTGTGGGAACTGAGCATGACATAAATGGTATAGAATAAGGGGTGGATAGTGTCCTTGTTTTGGCTGGGATAGAGTTAAGTTTCTTCGTAGTAGATAGTATGGGGCTGTGTTTTGGATTTGTGCTGAAACAGTGGTGATAATGCGGAGATGCTTTACTTGATGCTCAGTAGCGCTTACACTAGTCAAGGACATTTTCAGCTCCCCATGCTGTGCCGGGTGCACGGGAAGCTGGGAGGGGGCACAGCCGGGACAGCTGACCCCAACTGACCAAAGGGATATTCCACACCATATGGTGTCATGCTCAGCATATAGAGCTGGGGGAAGAAGGAAGGCAGAGACAGATGTTTGGAGTGATGGCCTTTGTCTTCCCAAGTAACCATTATGCGTGATGGAGCCCTGCTTTCCTGGAGATGGCTGAACACCTCCCTGCCGACTGAAAGTAGTGAATAAATTCCTTGTTTTGATTTGCTTGTGCGTACGGTTTTTGCTTTACCTATTAAACTGTCTTTATTTCAACCCACAAGTTTCTCACTTTTACCCTTCTGATTTTCTTCCCCATCCCACCAGGAGGGGAGCAAAGGAGCAGCTGTGTGGGGCTTAGTTGCTGACTGGGGCTAAACCACAACAATCTGTCAGCAACTTGATTGATGTATTCATTTGCATGTTTTCCAGGCCTTGGATGGGTGACGGCCTGTTTTCCTGTGTTGAAATACTACAAGAGCAATGCATTTTTGTAGTTTTAAGAAAATCTGTGTTTACCTTCATTCTCAAAAAGGGAGACAAAATTGCCACCATAAAATGATGTACTCAATATCTGCTTTCCTAAGGTACTAAGAATAGCAACAGTAAGAAGTTAGGAAATTAAATGGTTAAAAGTTTTAGAGGAAAAACCTTAGGCACACTGACCACAAGCATAATTTTAGGGTAAGCAGTTAGCAACGTAGGCCCTCCTTCTACAAACCATTCTTCCACTGTCCTAGAAGGAAACATTCTTTATGTTCCTTTGTCTTTAAAGACAAGATTTAAATAACAAAGTTTTTAAGACACATGCTTAAAGGAGAACAACAAAAAGAGAGAAAACTGTCCTTATGTTTGTATCAGTCTTTTGTCAGTGGAATCATGGATTTTAACTACTTTCAGGTACGTAAAGATAGGTGAAAAATCTATTGTTGCGATATTATTTTAAAGGAATTATTCATTTTCCTGAGCTGTTCATGTATGGACGTGCAGCAGTAACACTGATGTGCTTTGACCTGTTTTCTTTTAGAAGATTGAAACCAAAAAGAGTAAAAATGAACTCAAATTACCAACTATGCATCTGCAAAGTTTACGAGTAGCTCTGTGAGACAGAAAAAAAAGAGATAGCTGGAACTCCACTGGAGTCTGACTCCCGTTAACACAAAAATGAGGTGTCATTACTGTGGCAACCAGCTTTGATTACATGTGGAGGTAGTTGACATTTTCCCTCTCTCTATAATCTCCCTATAGGCTACATAAGAACTCAGGAAAATACATCTTTTCTGAAGGTACAGATTTTTGTCTCAAAACACATGGAGGAATTTTATCCATCACACAGCACTGTTATCCCCAACTGGAAATGCAGGAAGCACAAAACATCCACCTGCGCAACTGGCAGGATGCCACCCGATTTGGAGGACTTGCATTCATTTGTATCAACTGTGAATTTCAGCCAGTCTCTGGTGTTACTGCAAATCAGAGGATATACACTGAATCCCTAAGCTTACATTAATTTCCTCCTGTCATGTCTTTTAAAAGCCTCCTTTCAGTACGGAATAGGCCATAACTCCTCTTTTTTTTTACCCCTGCACTTCATGAAAGGGACTCAATAGCACCAAAATAGTTCATAAACACTTTCCCGCAACAAACACATATGCATAGGCACCCATCTATTTATTTTTCCTTTCTTGGGTGGAGTTAAATGCCCTATGAGTTATATTGGCATTACCATTGTGAAAATGTGCTTATTGGCTTCTTAGCTAGAACAGTAAGAATGACTTGCTTTATTATGGAAGTTACTAGTATGTAATTTATGAACTTCTCTTATTAAATGCATTCACATTCTAGAGACCAAGCTTGGCAAATGACATAAATTTCGCTGAAAACACAGGACCCTGCAATATAGTTATACTTTTGAACACAGTCAGCTTTTGGTATTGAGTAGAGCTGATTTTAAATGTATATGCTGGTTTAGCACTTATACAATACAAGAGCTAATGAATCCCTATATTTAACATATATATATTTCCTCAAAGCAGCCTCATTGCTCAGTACAAAATGTCTTCTGCATGATGCAGGCTAAAGAATGGAAAAACAGTGGTTTAATTTTTCATTAATAATATAATATTTTAACTACTGTTTTTCAGGAAGTCACATGCAACAAAAATAAGTTTCCCAAGGAAAAATCATCTTAATCTTAGCAATAGTAGTCACTGTCAAATTAAATTTAAAATTGTCTCTTTGAACAACATTTTTAATTTGGTGTCAAGTGCAAGAGTAGGTTTTCTTTATTAACATTTCTATTAGCATTTAAGTATTTCAGATGCATAAGTATTCTAACTGTAAGACCTAATTCCTTTGTTCTTTAGTTGGTCCAGGGTGCTAGACAGTTTAATATAAAGTTGCAATCTGCAGGGTTTTCTCCACTGTTTGTCATTTGGCAATTCTTCTTTTATAAGGGTCATAAAGGCAACAGACTGTAAAATCTGTTTCAGGTTTTCTTGCTCAGTTGTACTAATCTTGGTATCTTTTTCTTTTTATAAGAGGCTGGTGTCTTTCTTTTTTTCAATTAGAAATCTCTGAGTGATTCTTCATGATGTGGAAAGTCTTCATCTCTTCAAGGAATTTGATTCAGTTAACCTAAAGTGACCTCAATTTTGTACACAATAGAAATAATTTGTTTTCTTTACCTCTACCTTTTAACACAGTCATGCTTAGATGATCTTTTTGGGTAACCTCAGTAAGAACTTAAAAAGAGGATTTAGGTAAAACATTATAGGAACAGAAAAGCTAATTGAAATTTCAATAAAAAATTAATTGCCACATCCTTCTACAATAAAGAGGTCAAATCATCCTCTTATGCTCATAGTGCACATTGTCAGAAATACACTGATGCAGAAAAAAGACCAGTAATAGTACCATTGATCTTGCATTCATTTGCAATTGGGAGGAGGGTAAAACAAAACATTTATTAACCTTGTTCTCATCACAGCACAGTGAGCATACCCAGAGGGACAGGAAATGTCCAGATGTATGCTATCAGATTTACACTATTTTGCATACATTTATATAGTCGTATGAGATGTAATTCTGAGATGCTTCTGATTATGAATTTCTATCGGTTAAGTCAAGAATGCTCTGGAAATTTCCCTGGAAGGTTTTCCTGTATTTCCACAGCTTTTAGTCACAATGTGATGGGTCCTTCCTTCTTGGCTGTGGTTTCTCCCACTAACATATGTTTATTCACTACAGAGGACCCTTTTGGGAATATCTCCACACTGCTTATTGTTTTTCCTAACCCAAACTAATCCCAAACCCATGGTAGCTTCATACCCATGACACACTCAGATCTTTCCCACATTTCCTCCCCACCAGCCTGGCACTGTTAGTTGCTGCTGTCAGGATTTCTGATGGATGTTGATATGTTTTTCTTATATAGCAACTATAGTAGTGATGGAAATCCAGTGTGATCTGTCCATAATACTAATAGTCTACTTCTACTACAACATGAATGCAAAACAACCGTGTCACATTTCCCATAACTGGACCGGTTACCTTTCTATTTTGTACTGATGGGGTCCTACCTTTCACACTTGCTTAATCTGCTTACAATACATGGAGGAACAACTGTGTAGTCAGTAATTTTTCACCCAAGAATAGAACTTCTGGATGTTTTACTTAATCACATAAAATTTGTTGATGGCAGATAACGTTTTTGTGCCAAAAGTTTTGTTAAGGTCTTTTCTGTCCAATTGTGATATCTGGATAGAACTACAAAAAGTATATTAATCCATTTTCACAAAATTTTATAAGAGACTTTGCCTACAGATTTGCACTTCACCTAGATGGTCTCTGTCGGTTGCTAATCTAAGCTCCAGTTTGTTGTTAAATAGAAAAGAAGAAAAAAAAAAATCTATAATTATACTCAAATTCTTATACTACCTTTGAAGAGGTGCTCAGATATATTATGCTGGGCTTAAAAATATGCTCAAAACATTGAGTTAAAAAACATACCAACTTTATTATATACCATTATTATATTGTTTTTACACGGCTTCCTTCAATATTTTTTTTTCTTGGTGGAAATACTGCATTTATATAAGTTATGTTTGAATTAGCTCATTAAATGTTTGGGTTTTGAACACCCATTTTTTTTTCCTTTTTCATTGTATATATATTAGTATGTAATGTTCCTCTAGACATTTTTGTTCCATACTCTTAGAAAGCATTTAAAGATCGAAGTGTCTGTAATTGTTTTTTGCAGGGAATATTTGAGAGCACTGCCTAGTCACAGGTATCATGAATGCATCACTGAGAGGAGTTTCATGTCCTTGCACTAACTATTTCAATTTCCTTTTAGAATCATAAGGAACTGGCAAATATGAATTTCATGCACAAAGAAACTTGATCTGAATCATTAAGGTAACAGAAATTTGATCTGTATCATAGCTGCTTCTGAAAATTACACTAAGTTTCTGCCTATATTTTTTGTGACTTAGAAATTTTGCCTAAGTACCTTTAGAAGCTGGGCTGTATATCAACTGTGGCATAAATAAAGGATGGTGTAAAAATATTGTGTTGAAAATCATTGTACCTCTTCTTACATGCACAGGTTTGTTAAACCCAACTGAGTATTTTCAAACTCTTATTCTGAGAGTCAGTATTCGTGTGCTATATTGAAAATCACACATAGTCCCTAAAGCAAATAGAAAAGATCAGGGGTCAGAGAAAGAACTCATCTCAGTAGTCAAGAAGAGCTAATTAAGAAAAAATATTTCTTTTATTCTTTTTGAAGCAAATCTTAACGATTTTTGAAAAGTCACGGTTGAGCTAAATGGCATTGAACATTGAGTTAAATGGTATCAAAACTGTCACATGTCACTCCCAGCTTGACATTCAAGACTCTGAATCAACAGCTAATTGCCCACTGTACCAACATCTGACTGGGAGGGCAATACTGAGCCTTGTGGGTAAGAAGTTTCCCAGAGCTTTATGGCAAAGGCAGAAGGCTAGCTATTGGGATTAGCAGGGGTTTATCTCAATTAAAAAGGGAACAGGCAATAATAAGGTGATTTTGGTGCAACCACTGGAAACACTCTTTCCTGCTCTTTTTTCTTCCTTTGCCTTCCCTCTCTTCAACAAAACTTGAAACCAGACCTTTTTACCTGTCTGTATTGAAAACCAGCATGGAGTGCTGAAGGCAATAGCTCTCGCTGGATTCCTTCCTGTTTAGGGAAAAAGTATTTAGAACATATTTTTTTTCTAAAGTAAAAAAAAAAAAGTTTGAATAAAAGTCAGCTTAGATTTCTCTTCCTAATTTGAACAAAGTGCAAATTTGGATAACCTTCAGTTATTTTAAGTGTTATTTTAAGCCCACATATCTTCCACAGCTAATAAACCTATTTCAAGGAAAGATATGTGGAATTAAACTTAGACTTTAATTACACTGCCCCAGGAGAAAATCTGCCTACTGCATGTAGAGCATGTTAATATCATCACCAACCTAGAAGAAAGGAATTAATAGATTACTA
This sequence comes from Anhinga rufa, assembly GCA_013400875.1. Lineage (NCBI taxonomy): Eukaryota > Metazoa > Chordata > Aves > Suliformes > Anhingidae > Anhinga > Anhinga rufa. The sequence continues at coordinate 11,905 of VZTV01013485.1, read as the reverse complement.
GATACTGAGTGTATGAATACTAGGCCACTGCTGATTTCAGCAGGAGCAGCAGTAGAGCAAGGCAGAAAATCACACTTAAAATTTCAATTTCAGAGAATCAGAGAAGGTGAGGAAACTAGAAAGGATATATTAGAAGACTTTCTTTAATCATATCTTTAAAGAACTTAAATCTGGTTGTGATCACGGCCTGACATGAATCAAGAACAGCTTCGATAAAGTCAGTGTTATACCATGCTGTTTCAAATTTGTCTAAGGCAAAATTGCGTCCTAAGCATTATATAGTCTAGGGCTACGCACACACAAAAAAATAATTTAAAAATCTCTGTTTTGATTTATTCTGTAGCCAGGGATAGCTGGTGACTAGCCACTTGTAAGCATTATTGCAAGGAATGTTATTCACCACTCAAGATACAGTGAGATGATTCACTTTTCTTTGGACCGATCACATTTAGAATGCCAAGGAAGTTTTAAGTGATGGTTTTATTTATACTTACCATACATTCTTCAGAACTGTCCCAGGTGTAATACTTACCCTTAAAGAATATATGTATAAAGTCACATGATAAGTAAGGAGACAAAGTGAGGATATGAAATAGATTTCCAGTCCCTTTCTAATAAAAAACTAACCATTTTTTGCAAGTATCTCTGCCAGTTCAATGGAACAGTAGCATAGTACACTACCAAGTGCAATTTACAGTATTTGCTGACATGAGCATTTTAATTATGCATTACAGAAATGTAGTCAATTTTGGAGGATCTTTATACTTGTATCCTCAATTCATAATTATTTCAACAGTTCCATATGTCATAGCTTGATCAATTGAAGGGCACAGGAAGCCCTTATGTATACATTACAATGATACAGTGTCTGTAACAAAAATGCAGCACACTGCAATCTTCCTCACTGCTACTTGCCATATAGTTTAGCCTGTGATACTAGAATTGACACTATGTACCTAGTGATACTGGCAGGCCTTGCCATCATTCCCTTGCAAGGACTAATCAAACATGATGACCAAGAAATAAAACTATAAACTGTCTGGAAGTGTCAATGGACTTCAGCAAGTTTGCTGATGGTACCAAACTGGGAGGTGCTGTTGACTTTCTAGAGGGCCTTGCAGAGGGATCTAGATAGATTGGAGCAGTGGGCTATGATCAATGGGATGAAATCGAACAAGTCAAAATGCCAAATTCTGCACCTAGAACAGAGTAATGCCAGGTACGTGTACATATGGGGAGAGGAGCGGCTGGAGAGCAGCCCTGCAGAAAGGGATCTGTGGGTGCTGGCCGACAGCAGGCTCAGTGTGAGTCAGCAGCGTGCCCTGGCCACCAAGAGGGCAAACCACATCCTGGGGTGCATCAAACACAGCGTAGCCAGCTGGTCAAGAGGTGTGATTATCCCGCTCTACTCAGTGTTGGTGCAGCCTCACCTTGAGTTCTAGGCCCTACCACTTTAATGATGTGAAAGTCCTTGAATGCATCCAGAGGAGGGCAACAGAGCTGGTGAAAGGGCTGGGAGGAATATCCTGTGAGGAGCAGCTAAGGACTTTGGGATTGTCTAGTTTAAAGAAAAGGAGGCTGAAGGACAAACTCATTACTCCCTACAGTGTCCTGAGGAGGGGATGTGGAAAGAGAGGTGCTGATCTCTTCTCCCTGGTATCTAGCAATAGGACACATGGGAATGTTGAAAGCTGTGTCAGGGGAGATTTAGCCTTGACATTAGGAAGCATTTCTTTACTGAGAGGGTGGTCAAGCACTGGAAGAGGTTTCCTAGAGTGGTGGCCAATTCCCCAAGCCTGTGAGTGTTTTAAGAGGCATTTGGACACTACCCTTCCTTAAAAACATGCTTTAACTTTTGGTCAGCTCTGAATTGGTCGGGCAGTTGGACCAGATAATCACTGTAGGCTCCTTCCAACTGAAATAGTCTATTCTATTCTATTCCATATACTCCAGAAAAGCTGTGCTGCACTGAAATAATTTCCTCATTAGCACAGGACTTTGATTTCCACAAAGGGACCCTGCAATCAGCAAAGTTTTTCACAGCCACACAGACAAAGGGTCTTTCCATCTCAACTCTGTTCAACTCCCAGTTGCTAAACTGGCATCATGTGTAGCACAACTGAGCTTTGACTATGTAATTTGCAGGTCCTTCCATAGCAAAGAGAAAAACTGTCACTGCTTAGGCAGAACTGGTTGCACGCTTAACATGAAAAGGGATGTAGGAGAGGTAATCTACCACTCAAATCACCTTTCACTAGAGCTGTGCAGGACTCTCGAACATAAACATGAGTTTGCCAGTTTCAATTTGAGCTGGCAGCAGCACAGCAGCTACAGAAAGCAGACTGACAGTGAAAGGTCAAGTGTGATGAGTAGATCTAGAAGGTGTCAGTTCAGGGTTGGTATTTAGTGATACCATCTGTAAATGGGACCAGATGAGGTGGCCTGAGGACAATCTGTAGGAGATAGAAGGAGAATGAATCTCAGAGCTCTAAGGGAAGCTGAAAGTAGATGGAAGCTGAAAAGAAGTGCTGCTTTGATTACAGAAATAGAAAGGAAGCTAGCAGGATATACAATACTAGTCTAGATAAAAGAAAATGGACTGACAGATTATAGGATTTCAGAGAAAGAATAAGGTTATGATGCCTGAGAAATATTCCCAACATTGTACTGCTGCCTTCATGTATACTGACACAATTTCTTAAGGGGAAAATGAAGTCTGTTTAAAAGAAAACTGAAAAAAACTTAATGGAATATAGCTTTTCCAATTGCTCAAATATATTACTATTTATAAGTAATATAAACAAAAGCAAAAGAAAGGTTTTCATAAGAAAAAACAAACAAACAAATAAACAAACCCAAAACACAAATCTTTTCATGGCCCTTCCCCTCCTCAGTCAAGACCAACAGGAAATGAGCCAGCATATTGTACATCAGATCCCTGATAACATATGACATTTTACTAGCAACATTTAGCATGTGTAACCACGTAAATCCTTAACAGAATTAATATAAACCTCATTATCTCACACTGGAATTAGGATTCTGCATTGCCTTTACAGGTCAGTGGTGCAAGAGAAAGGATAGTCCCTCAAGCTTCCTTTCACTGATCAATGGATCTTGAACTTCTTTGTCCAAATTGGGATTTTCCACAAAACAAGTCAAATGCCAGATACTATATGTGAGCCCTTGATTTAGAGTGTTCTCCCAGAAGATAAAAGATGTGGATTTGGACCCCTCTCTGAAAAAGGAGGTATTAAATTTCTCTCCCCCATATTCTGAGCAAACATGCTGACTACCGAGTAATTGTGAGAGACTAATACCACCTTTAGGAAGGAACAAGCTGAAAGAAAGAGTTTTGAAAGAAATTACACAAGAAAGAAATCCTACTTGTGAATCCTAAATGAAGGGTATGTATAGTCTTGAATAAGGTACACAAACCACGGGGAAGAGAAAAATGAAAGATATATCCATGTAGTCTGTGTTTTTCATCTCCCTCTAAATGAGGCAGCAGTTTAAATGATACAGCCCTGTACACTAATGTAGAAAGCCCTTTTCAGTCCAACACAAGACATCTGAGGATTATTGTTGTATTTTAAACTGCAGTGTAACATCAACACAAGAATCCAATTTAAAAAAAAAAAAAAAACAGGAAGTGAATCTTGTATTATTTTTTAAACTGGTTCTTCAGAGTATCAATAATTACGGTGATTTCAGATAATCTATTAGATCTAGGAAGTCTTTCTTCTTTTTTACCTAAAAATGCTGGACCAGAACTCAATAACAAAAAAAGGGAAAGTGAAATGTTTCTTATTTCCAGTATACACATAAATATTTTGCTTATTTGTCCCATTAGAAACACTGATGAAAGTTACCAGTTCCAGGTGCTTTGGTAGTCTGTTCTTATAATTATTAACATGGAAAAAAGAATGAAACCACACATTGAAAGGAAAATTAAACAGTCCACTAAGTATTATAAGCGAGGGTTGTGGGGGGTTCTTTTGTCTGAAAAAAAAATTACTTTGCCTTTGTCATAGAGCTTTTACCTATTTTGTCCTTTCAGTTCACTGACATCTTGATATGGAAGACCTATAGCAGGAGCTAAAAATAAAATATATAGTTGCGTGAATTAGCTGAACTTTTGTCCTATAACAAATACAGAGTGGTGGTGGTGGGAAATGTATATTGCATTCAGAAGACATTTGATGGAAAACAATGCCAAATGTAAAGGCTCTTACACTCACCAGTAGCAAAATAATATATTATGTACTTAACTGGACAGTCATAGAAAAATATCATGACTGTTACTTTTAGCTAAAGATGTGTTAACAAACATCACTCTTAATGAAAGGATAAAATAAACTACAGCACTCTATATAAATATCTAGTAATGACTAAGTCTTGATAGGCTTTGTTAAGCATTGAGATGTTCATAGAATTTTTTGCAAATCACTTCGATTGAAACTTCTTTTTTAAAAATAGAATTTTCCAACTTTGCCTGGAGGCCAGGGGGACAAAAGAGGCATGAAATCAAAGCCTAGCAAAATCATGTTGCTATTAAATTATGTCCTTTCATAATAAATAATCTCTCTATTCTTAAAATTTTATCTTTAACATCTTTGGCATTGTAGAATTTATTAAAACTTTTCAAGTATAAGGAAATGTAGGGCACTGCCCTGTAGAACTGGTTTCATTTTGCTGTGAAGCTATTTCACTTTTTTTTTTTTTAACTTTACCCAAGTATCTTAGACTGTTTTGCAAGAACAAGATCCCGGAAGATGTTTTCATATTGCTCCTTGGCAGTCTTTTTAACAGTCAAGTTATTCATCCTGTAATGGATTACAACTATCTTGCAGTTACTGTTCTCTTTTTGTTCCTTTGTTTTTCATGATAAGACTCTATAGAAAGGAGGAGAATAATAAAAAAAGGCTAAAATACTATTTGAATATGTCAAAAAGACTAATGTAAGGCACCAAATGTGCTGGGGCAACTATGGAAGAGCATTCACATGCAGCTGTAACAGTTTTGGGACAGAGTTCAAATACAAGCCAAGCTCTACCCCAAACCCATGTTTTCCTGGCAGAAGCAGCAACATTATATACAAAAGATGAGCCAGAGCATAAGCCCTCACATAAACAGAATTAATGATCCAGACTCAGATGGAAGCAATCCAAGTTCAAATTTCATTAAGACCCAAAGTAAGGTGATAGAAAAGACACACCACAGGAAATTTTATGGTATTGTTTGCATAACAATGTGCTACTCATTACCAAAGGATTTAGAACATACCTCTTGGGAAATGTCCCTTATTGCCACAGATATAACATAAATTTGAAGATATTATAGATCACCCCACCATCCACACCTGATCTTGGGGGATTTATTAAATTTTATTTTGGAGAATAAGACCTTAAGATATTCACTTATTGAAAAGTCACTATGTATGAAAGTGGGCACAATCTAAGAATTTGGGTATACAGCTGCAATAAGAGTACAGGCTAATAAGCATCTGAACAAGACAATTTCAATCACAGAATCACAGAATCACAGAATGGTAGGGGTTGGAAGGGACCTCCAGAGATCATCTTGTCCAACCCCCCTGCGTGAGCAGGCACACCTAGAGCAGGGGGCACAGGACCGCGTCCAGGCGGGGTTTGAATGTCTCCAGGGAAGGAGACTCCACAGCCTCTCTGCGCAGCCTGGGCCACTGCTCTGGCACCCTCACAGGAAAGGAGTTTTTCCTCATATTTAAGTGGAACTTCCTGTGTTCCAGCTTGTGCCCGTTGCCCCTTGTCCTGTCATCGGGCACCACTGAGAAGAGTCCAGTCCCATCCTCTTGACACCCACCCTTCAGATATTTTTAAGTGTTGATAAGATCCCCCTCAGTCTTCTCTTCTCCAGGCTGAACAAACCCAGGTCTCTCAGCCTTTCCTCATAAGGGAGATGCTCCAGTCCCCTGATCATCCTTGTGGCTCTCCACTGGACTTGCTCCAGCAGCTCCCTATCCTTCTTGAACTCGGGGGCCCAGAACTGGACACAGTAAATCAGACTTGTTTTATGTACAGAACCTTATATTTCTCAAAAAAAAGGATAATCGATCTTACTTTAAGTTAACCGGCAAGCTGCCACTTAAAGGACCACAGGAAAACAAGTTGCGGGAAAAATGTGTCCTTCCCCAGGTACGTATTGTTTTCTTCCTGTCATAACTGCACAAAAAGAATGAAGGTTGCACCTGGTTTGACATTGACTGACATGTTTGCATTTATGTATGGGGAGTAAAAGTCCTACTTATTCTTCTTTTCTGCTCTTCTTCCATCCCCCAACATCTCCCCTTAAGCTTCTTGCCACTAACTGTAAGTTGCCTTCAGATTCTTTGTACTCTGCGATCCCTTGAAAGAAAAAAAAAAAATCAGTGTGAGGGAGAAAGGAATGGCATTCAATCAGCACCTAACAAATCACCTCTAAATTCCCCACCTCAGCTTGCAAGCAAAGCAAAAGTCCATCTCTGTTTATTGTCCTGATGTCTTCCATCACATCGTGCTTTGTCCCTCTGGCTTTGTCCCTTTCACATCCTGCCTTCATTTGGTTCCTCTGCCCAGCTCTTAGGGTGGCACAAGTTTCTGCTTACCATTAAACAGACTCCTAGCCTTCTTTCTTGAAAACAATTGTTCCAAATAGCTATTCTTCTGGGGAGTAATACATTTTCTCTATAACTTGACACTGACTTTCACCTGTACACACAGAAAGTTGCAGAAATCTCCTGCACCTTTCTAAACAATTTTGTCTGTCTTTCAGCCCAGAAGCTTCCCAGAGTAAATGCCTATATTAGTGTTTCATTTATTATTAATCTGCTTATACTTAAATTATTAATTATCTGGAAGTTTTTCATTCCCACATGCTACAAAAGCTACAAGTAGACAGCAGTAACCACCAAACAGGACTGAACAACACTAACTATAAAGCACTGTGCCAGAGAAAATTTTTTCACTTATCATTTAGGTCTTTCTCAAGTGGAAGAAATCAGTATAACTGGCACTAACCTTTCAGATAAACCAAAAAGTAAATAAAAGCACTGTGTGTGTATGTTTGCATGTGTATATATACAAGGGTAGGTAGGTAAGAGGTATCCAGGCACACTAACTGTTCAGTTGTTACTTCTTAAATGCATAGAAGCATCAGAGGAAGCTCGTTTTGAGAGTTAATATGGAAATTCAGTCAGCTGCTTCTGTACTTACAGAAGGTACTCACTCCCTTCTAAAGTCCTTTCAAGAACTGTTTGGAAAACAGTTAAGGGTTTTCCATTTTAAGAAACATTGGATCAATGGCACGTAATTTTCTGACACTTTCACTTTGAAAAATAATGGAAAAACATTTTTTTAAATAATAAGGAGAAATTTCAGAATGCAGATGTTTTTTCACAATGAAGTGTGTTTAAAAAATAAATTATGAAATAATCTCAAAAATAAGAACAGTTCTGAAAATATTCTAATACAAAATAAAAATGTTAAAATCCAAAAATAAGCATTGTAAATTGCTAAAACATTTCAAATTACTTTGAAAAGAAGTTTTAAAGTTTTGTCTTCATGACATAATCCAAGACAATCTCTATCATGTCTTTTCCCTTTGCAAATGGATTTATTCTCCCTTATGAAGTTACCCATGTCTCACCATTCACTGGTGTACCACTTCTACAGGACAAAAAAAAAAAAAAAAATCATCTGTAAAACACATCAAATCCAAACCTCAGGATATACAGGCTGATGCTGCTGCACAGTACCTTGGGTGCCTTAGCGCTATTGCCTCAGTAGCACTAAGGCCCCGCTATTTGCAACTCTGGAGCATCTCTCAGTTGCTGTAGCAGTCTCTTCTCAGTACCTCTGTGGCAGTGTTTTTCCCCTGTGTTCCCATGCTGTTGTTCTTGTGCTGTTGGTCCCGTGATCTTGCATCTGCAAAACCCTGGTGTCCTTGTTGTGGCAGTTCTCACGGGAAGCAAATACAACTGGTGGGACATTGTCCTTCCTTCCTTTGCTTTCCTTTACCTCCTGTTTTCTGGCTTTTCTTTATATGAGAGAAAACTAAACACAGTGCAAAACAAGGTAGGTAAAAACTATTGAAACACTTTGTAAATATTATACAATAATACATGCATACAGGAACTTAACAGATAAACAGGATGGTGTGCTTGCACCTGGTTAGCAAAATCCAATCAGTGCTAACAGCCTCATAACCAAGAACAAGATGTAGTGAGTTTGAGCAAGTCCCAGTGTAAAGCATATATTACTAGGGTGAAAGCATGGCATAAAGATCACCATAATCACCTTCATCACTCGTCACCCTCATTGTTTCCACCTGCTGTACTGGAGAGTGCTCCGAGATTGACCACTGAGGGGAGTGTTCCGTTACCCTTCTCTCTCTCCTGCTTTGCTTTAATCCTACCCCAAAACTACCTTTTAATGTTCTAACTTATGTATGCCATCAGCTACAGATCCCACTAGGAAATATTTCCTCATGTGAACCTGCCTTGATATCCTTTGTGCAACAATAATATTGACAAATAGATACTATAGTCTTTGGTTGTGGCATTTTATTTTGAGTGACTTGTCTCAGCCAAATCTGAAATAAGACAGTAATAATGGCAGTGTGTCATTTCTTTGCCTGTCTGCACATAAGTTGAATATAAACTCAAATATTTTCATTGTTACGTGGCTTCCAAGCAGCAGGAGGCTTCTTTTAGCTGCCCCCTGCCACCTACTAGCTGCCATGAAATCCATTTTGATATGTTTCTGGTTTCCTTATGATAACAGAAGAAGCTAAGCCTACCCTAAGGCACAAGTCTGCCTTTGAAGCAGCAATCCATGCTGGAGTCCATCCATCCATCCATCCATCCATCTATCCACACACACACACTCTACTACATTACTGATTACTGGTTTAAAAGCAAGATATAATAAAATCAGCTCCCTTTTCCCTAGTAGGGTCTACTTTATATAGCATTCAGCATATTTAATGATTAATTAACTTAACAGAAATTACAATTTCAGGAGTGGGTTGAGGGGGCCTTTTTTAGTTTTGCCATTACTGTCAAGTCCCAGATGTCACTGCTGTAACATCCGTGGTCTGTGCATCATGTGGCATGCCTAAAAATCTCCAGTTAACAAAAAGTATAATATTTTGCAAATCCTGAGTTGATCTAATGCACCAATAATACAATGCACTTTGGATTTCTTTTGGTACCAGATATTTTTCTAAACCATCTAAGTTAAAACTATGACATGAAAAAAATTAAGATGCCAGCCAAAAGAGTAGGAAGCAGACATGATTTACCACTATATTCAGCATAGGCATGCCGAATATCATGCCTCTTTGTCTGATTTTGCTACCACTTAATAGTCTGTTACTGATACCCTGATATGCTCCAACTTTCATAAACATACCCAGACCTTTACACCACCTGTTGGGCGCAATATTACTAGACTCTCATGACCATAACAGCGGTTTACTCATTTTATATATTCTTATATATATTATTTATATAATTTACTATATCAGAGTGAGAGAGAAACTCATATGTAAGTCAGGCTTATAGTCGCTTCCTCTTGAAAGAAAAAAAGAGAAGCTGCATGCAAGCTTGACAAGAAAGCCAATGCAATAAAGCTTTATGTTTCTTGTGGTTCAATTTCAATCCATTATTCCATTTTAGCTAGGTCAGAAATAGAGAAGTATCCCTTCTTTAAGTGCCAAACTTTCAGAAGAGTATCCAAAACTTACCATAAAATGTTCATGAGCAATGGTGCCTCTTTAGCCTCTTTACATGTCCCTGAATGTATTTCCTTACTTTGCTTTTACATTAGT
>VZTV01013480.1:0-15385 GCA_013400875.1 Anhinga rufa | reverse complement strand
CCCTGTCACCCTACAAAGACTAAGGTGGAGTTCAGACAGGACTGGCAAAATTGGCACTGTTCATCCACTGATCACAAAATTGTAATTTGAGTCCCTAGACACAAAGTGATTGATGAGAACATTTCTAATAGGCAATTAAATTGTTTTTTGGGTTTTGGTTTTTTTCACTTTTGCCCGCTATGAGACTTGCACTAAGATCTGAAGTGATAGGAATCAGAACACAACCATGTCTGAAGACCCTTATTCCTTGTGCTGAAACTACTCTGGAAAGCAAGGTGGTATCAGCCTTTCATTAAATTAATACAAATCAAATACTGTCTGTTAGAAGATAATACAGTGCTAATATTCATCATCTTGAACTCTAGAAGTTTATTCCATTCTACACACACACAAATGTACATATGTCTGAGGATAAAAATATCACTGCTGCTCTCCAGCAGTGTATGTTGAGTGCAGCTTGCAATGTTCCAAAGGATTCTGTAAGGAATTAAACACACAAATTTTGGCCAGTAAGAGCTTCTGAGTTGAGGAGCTTAGTCTTACTATTTGCGAAGTTGTATGATAGGAATCATTCACAGGGAAGGCATGTAAGCAGCTTTAAAGTACTTTCTTGTTTTGACTTGACTTTGAAATAAGGACTTTAACGTATTTTTAAAAAATATGCAGTTTTGAATATGTTGGGTATTAAGATCTAGTGATGGGGAAAAAAACCCCAAACACCTTTTACTTAAAAAAGGCTTGAGCAATTTCTCTTTGCTGGGTTTAAATCTCCTGGAATTTGATTACACAGCACATTCTAGCCATCTGCCCCAGCAGGCCCCTCTATCAGGACTTGCTGATTATTACTTATGCATTGTTTCAGTGTGAGCCCTTGAAGGATTTCATTTAATACAGATTAGCACCTTTATTAAACTGTGGTTAATTGAAGTCTCTGAGCTCTGCTAAATATTGTTCAGTGAAATGGATTAGTTGTTTTAATTTGTTGCTCTCTCACACAAAAAAACCACTGAATGAAATAATTACCTTTTCCATTGGGCTATTGAGGGTGATATTACTACAGGGCTTTTACCTTACGTATTTTAAACAGGCAGTTTTCTAACGTACAGAGATGCCTATGGTTCAGCACACTTAGAAACTAAGTTGACCCGAATAGCACTCTCTTGTATTGGTTAAACTTTTAAAAAGAATTAATTAAGGCCACCACCAAGAATGCCTTACCAAATATATGACTAAAATCTGGCACTGTTTTCTCTGATCAGAAAAGAAAAAAAAAAGTAGGCTGAAACATTTTTGATTCTTATTTTAAATTTGATTGTTTTCCTAAGGTCTTCTGTAAATAGTTTTTTATCTGATAACTTCATTGTCAATTGAACAGCAATATTAAGAAAAATAATAAATACTTAAGGAATAATCCTGTATCCAGTGCAGTGACTCATTAAAGAGTGTCACTGGCTCTTTAAAGACTAATTTATTAGAAGATTATTTAGAAAATCTTAGATTCTAAATGAAGATGTCCGCCCCATTATTTTTCACTGTTGACTTCTTAGGGAATGATAATTTAAGATTAAATTAAAAATAATAGGTCATGTGAATTTTAATATACTCTTTTAGTCTGTGACTGATTTATGCTGGAAATTCTTTGTTTAAAGAAAAAAACCCCTATTTTTTAGTAAGACTTGGAAAAGAGGGTTAAAGGAAAGGAACTTGCACTAAAAGCAACTGTGTCTAAAACACCTGGGAAAATACCTCTGCTTATAGGAGGGAGATGTGATAACAAAATGGCTCCTGTTTTCACACAGGAGAATAATTCCTCCTAAACTGAAAGGGACAGTGAGGAAAGGTTCAGTTCAGAGTCATACAGGGATACCTCTGATTGCTCTTTTAACACAGAGATCTAGCTAGCTTTGCTAACTGGTAAGAGTAGATTAAGTTTGCTGTGGTGGCTGCATAAAACAGATATAGTCTATACAACCATACTGGTTGCAGCACAGTGGGATTCTGGTTAAGATGAAAGCTGTTCATTACCAACTTGGAGAAAAAATGAATAAATACACTTAATTTATTGCTATTGCTGTTGTTAAACTCTGCTGTGTTTCCCATATCCAAAATAATTCAAAAGAAGTAACCTTGTTATGTCAAGCCAGGTTTACCAGCATAGATGTTCATTATTTACTCTAAGAACAGTTTAGTCCATATTCCATAAATGAGACACTTCACATCAAATGTAACTAAAAATAATAAAAAAGTTGTACTAGGAATTAATGACATTTTGCACTATTTTTAGCCAGACAGTAGAGTACGAAATAAACATTGTAGTAGAGATTACTTAAGTGAATTTCAGAGGGAAACCCAGGAGTATCCAAATTCTAGTTTCATCTTTTGAAATAACATTAGGTGGGGATTGCATTTCACCAAACTTCACTTTTAGTTTCTGACAGGCCAAGCCACTGAAATCAGTGAAGTAGCGTCAATGAAATGCAGAGATTAATTCGGCCCTGAACTTGTCTGATTTTATCTCAGTGCTGGAAATGCTGGTATATATCACGCTTCAGTTACTGAACTTAGTGCTTTCTAATGGAGCTTCCTCATGTCTCTCCAGGCAACACTTATATGTAATAAAGTGGAGTTAACAGTGCTAATATATCTCCTGCTTCTCCAGGACAGGATCTGCAACAGGACATATTACAACTAAAAATAAGTGTAGGGTTCATCTTATCCAACCTGACAAAAATCATAGATTCACAGCATGAATGAGGCTCAAATCAGCCACATCTGCTTGAAAAGTCTGCAGACAGGAGTGACAGGTCAAGCCAGAATGGCTGCTGCTGTGGAGGAAAGTCTGATTTCTTAGCAACCCAAAGGACTGCACCACAACACAACTGGGAATTCTCCTCTCTTCCTTTTTTATGTTTCCTCAGAAATTTTATACCTTTTCAAAAGGAAAAAAGAAAATTATATGAAAACACTCCATCTCTGAGATTTAAAGTGCTCTTGGCACTTCTTAATTATGCACAGAGAAAACACAAGGACTTATTCAGAGTATGGGAAGGTTGCAGCTCCAAAAGCACAGATTTTTTGTGTTAGAATTGGCACTTCAGATCAGCAGCCCCAAACCAACATTGATCATAAAGAAAAGAGATCTGAGGCAGGAGGATAACTGCGTCGGCTTTTCTCTGCTCCTGTGGCTTTTGGAGACATCAGGGGCTGGTTGTGGGGACGATGCTGATGAAGGTGGCTCAAGCTTCTGCAGCAGCCTTGCTCCTGAGACATTGCCTGGGCACAGCCAGGAGTCCTGGCAGCAGCCCTGCCATGATCTTTCTGCCAGTCAGGCTGGTAAGTCAGTATGTTACTGGGTAGTTTTCTTTGTAAGAGCTTGTTTTGGGATCTAGTCAATGGTTTACAGTCTCCATAATGGTTCACTCCTTGGAAACTTCTTATTACTTCAACAAATCTGATACAGATCTCCCATTCTCTACATTCATGCCTGAAAGGTATTGCCAGGGAACTGATGACTGAACTGCAGTACGCATCTGCACTATGCAACATCTTGCAAACCTCCTATTATTCTTTAATTACTCATCTGCATGTTATAATTGTCAAAGACCTCCTAGCAAAGGATATATGCAGTATTAAATTCTGGCACCAATGATTCTACCAAGAAGACAGAAGCCAAAATCTGAGTAGTACTTTGTGGATCATTTTGCACTGTTGATTTAGGTGAAGTATGTTTTTAAAGCAAACATTTCAGATCAACCTCTGAAAGCTAGGTCCTTCACCAAAAGGAATGTCTAAATGCTCTCCCACAAGAGTTTTCCATTGATTGTCCCAAGTGTTGGTATTTTATGTTTGTCCATGCCTGCAAAAGGCTCAAGGTAAGGAAGAATCAGAAACTTGCATCTATGAAAATCACACTGTAAGCCTTGGAAGCACAAGCTCTGCTTACCAAAAATGCTCATCTCTGGGTCATCCTCTTGTGAAGTCACTTCATCAAGACTCTGGAATTTTATGTGCCTCTTTTCACTAAATTACAATTTTCACTAATTTACAGTTTTTAAGAGTCTGAATGCTGCTGGACAGTTTGCTTGTCCAAATTAAGAGTATGTAAAATAGGAGCTATAATGCTTTGGGCAAATAGTTCACAGTATTCTTCATTTTAGATTTTCTTTTCTGCACAGATAGCTGGATTCTGTGATATAAATTTGGATTTCTTAAGTTTATATCATACAAACTAAAAAGTTAAGATACCTCTAAGAGCTCCATGGGCATAGGACTTCAGTATGTTTAAAACCTGGAAGCTACAGGCTCAGAGCAGAACTTCTCTTTGCTCTAAATGTCTCTCTTTCAACTTACAGAATAATGTGACTATTGCCTTCTTTTGTATAGCAATGCTAACAGGATTTGGGTCACCCGGCTTGTTACATTACATTCATGTGCAGACAGCTAGCTAGATAAAAGATATGAAAACTATTTTTTACAGGGGGAAAAAATCGCAAGAGTTGAATAACCACAACACAGAATAAAAAATGAAAGGACATCACAGTATTTGCAGACTATCACAAAATATCTGAAGTTTCTGAATATTTCTTTCAGATTGTTGTTACTCCATTTCCCCTACAGCTTCTCCATTAGCATCTCAGACTTCAACTGTAAAAGCCATTCAAATGTTGTGGGAAAGTATAGAGAAACAGAAAAAAAGAGGATATTTTACAAAGAGATATGCCCAACAGAGTTGTTATTCTGTAATGTAACATTTGCAATATGAACAATTTGTTCTCAGTTTATCTTTTTGATGATATCTTGAAGTTTTTACCACAAAGCACATATTATAATATTAACAATTTAGCTAACAGAGCTGAAGACACGAAAACAAAGGAAGGATCCAGCACTGGCATTTTTGGAGACCACCGTCAAGCAGACTTTCCCTGTGACAACAGCTTGAGAAAGGGTTAGTTCTGTTAGTACAGAATAGGTGCTATTTATGAGAGTTCTGGGCTAAACTAACTGTGGCCCTGTACACATAAGTGTGACTTAGAAAATGCCCTGTTTCCAATATGTGAAAAACAGCCAAATCCATAAATGTGCCAGAGACCTCTTTCAGGGGAAAAATCTTTTGGCTCAAAGCACAAAAGCAAAACATTCCCCAGAATATATTTCTGCTAAGATGAGATGCAGCTCATCTCTGGAAAGCAAAGCAAACAAATCCTGTATCTTCTTTTAAACCTTTCCTCAGGAAATCCTGGGTCACCAGTTCCCATCCACTGCATGGCTGCTGTTTCAGTGGGAATAATTCTGTGCTGCACAGGACAGTGAACATCACAACCATGAAACCTACTTCCACCCTCTCTTTGGAGCTGCCTTTGGAAGTGACTCTCTTTCCTAAATGTCTCATTCTTCTCTCAGCTTCACTTATGCAACCACAAAGTTACCTAATGCTGGCTACCTCTTGCCACTGTTGTGAGCTTTCCAAAACAAGCCAGAGCAGACTTTTGAACGGTAATCTGGAATGTCATTTATGTTTTTGTTAAGCGTTTTCCCTGTGTCAGTATCGTAGAAAAATATGATCTGCTATGAGTTTGTTAATAACAAACCATGTGTCCCATGGTATACTTTAAAGCAAGCTTTATGCAGATTTCTCTCATTACCCATAAAGTCAACTTCTCTCTTACTGCAACAATGGAGAAAGAACAATTCCCCTAGCAGTGTGGTGGAGTTTTGTTTAATCTGAACCTTTTCAAAGGCAAGAAATGATTAAACATACATGCCCTCACTCCATAATTATAAATGAACTCTGCTGTCATTCATTTCACATTTATCACTTCTAAGTTTTATCTGTAGTCACACTGTACTTAAATCCAGTAACTTGCAGATTTTTAAATACTTAAGTTTTGTAACTTAACCCTTCTCTGTGCAGATACAAACCTAACAATGTTCAGTACAAGCCTCAGATACCAGGATGCCTGAGTCTTAAAATTAAGCATAGTCTACCTGATTCTCCTTAGTGGAAATGAATGCAAAACACAAACCATGAAAGAAGCAAATAACACAGATTTGGAGAAGAACATCTCTACCCATCCATGCTTAGCTTTGTCATGACGGAATGGGGTTCTCACAGAATCACAGAACGGTAGGGGTTGGAAGGGACCTCGAGAGATCATCTTGTCCAGCCCCCCTGCATGAGCAGGCACACCTAGAGCAGGGGGCACAGGACCGCGTCCAGGCGGGGTTTGAATGTCTCCAGGGAAGGAGACTCCACAGCTTCTCTGGGCAGCCTGTGCCACGGCTNAACTGGGGGGCCCAGAATTCGACACAGTACTCCAAATGTGGCCTCACCAGGGCAGAGTAGAGGGGCAGGATGACCTTCCTCGACCTGCTGGCCACACTCCTTTTAATGCAGCCCAGGCCTTCTTGGCCACAAGGGCCCACAGTGCGGGCTCAGGGTCACTTGCTGTCCACCAGCACTCCCAGGTCCTTCTCAGTGGAGCCGCTTTCCATTAGGTCAGCCCCCAACCTGTACTGATATTAGTTTGTAGATGTAGATACTTAGGGATTTATTCCCTTAGAACACCCCCCCCCATATTATTAAAAAAAATATATATAAAAACTCCCCCAAATTTTTTCAAAAGTGAAGAATCTTGAATCTGATGTAAATTTAAAAATTTTGACTGGCTGGACTTGTTAATACAAAGTATGTTGGTTCACCCTGAAATATTTTGTCAATCAGAAGGCACATTTTGCATACCTCTGTAAGTGCTGTTGCTGTTTAATATAATTAGTTGATTTTGTCATCAGGGAGAGTATCTTGTTATTGACTTGAACAGGCTGAGAATCTGTGGTTAAATTGTATCTGGGTGTTTATGGCACAGAAAGGAGGAAGATCAAGGCTATGATTACCATCTGCGGGTGTTGATCCACACACAACTCTACATTACAGAGTTGAGTTGTTGTCAGAAATTAAGGGTAGCTATCTACTCCCTAGCTGTCTCAAGCATCTGCAGCCAACACTGTAGCTTTTTATTATTGCCCTTGAAGGAACTCAACTGCTGTTAGCAATAACTCAACACAGAAATTAATTAATTTTATATCAAAAAGGACTTTTCTTAAGGCTTAGACCAACGTGACCTTCACTGAAGGCCCCACAACTTTTTCAAGACTATAACTCATAGCTTGAGAAGCACTATTTTAAATAAGTATCCATGGTCCTGAGGTTCTGAAAGACTGTAAAATGTAACAGTGTGAGTATGAGTGGCATGGAAGGTGATGAGTATATTTAGAATAAAGTCTCCAGGGCATGTACCATCTCCAAATGTAGAAAAATCTATCACTGACCTCATTCCCACCAACAAATGTTTAGTTAAAAGCCTGAGAAGGGCTTTCCTAGTAGGAAGTCATTGCCAGAGCATTACCTATATGGCAACACACAGTATGCTTGAGAATGCCTAGATTTCAATGCACAAGGAAGGCAAGGTTCTACCATTTCTTGATTTCACACATAGTTCAATTTTTTTAAGCTTGAAAGTAAATATGAAATTCATATTTAGTAATTAGTCATGATAGCTTCAGGCTATAGCTTCAACTATGTTAAACAGCTAATATTTGTTCTGTTGTACTAGTTATCCATTTCACTGCATTTTAAAAATGTTTCATACAATGACTTGAATCTAAGTGCAATATGAAAGTTTAAAAAACCTTAGATACCAATTCACTGGTAATTAGAAAACATGGAGAGGTTTGTTACTGCTAACTCCAGTTTCTAAAACAAACACAGCATTGCAACTAGCATCAATCAAAAGGCTGAAAAGCTATCCTCAGCCTTCAATCACAGGTTTCTTTTGTGACTAAATGTATAAATGACTGGCATCTGGATCTAAACATAGTGAATCAAATCCGGTTTCAATCTCTGTTGACTGAAGTGAGATGTGTGCGCTTACATCAAAGGTGAATTTGATCCGAAATACACAAGGGACAACTGTTTGCCCAGACAGGCTTAATATAGTCAAAAATTAATTTTCTTTGTAACCAAATCTACAACGTTCTTCCTGCTGTATTAAATCTTTCAGGCCCTAGTTACAACATGAATGATTTATGCAGCCTTTGTGCAAGGGCTTTCAGGTAATCTGCTTGGGGAAAAAAAAAAAGAAAGAAGGCTGTATGCATTTATTCTAACTGCAGTCACAAATTAATGATCTCTTTGTATTTGTGTCAAGGGAAAAAACTGAAGGTTATTTTTAACCTTCATTTCTTATTTAACGATGGGATAAATATCTTTTTCCCCTCGGACTCTACATGTGTCAAGGCTGGCCCGGTGTTCTATAATTGCTGGGATCTCACTTGCAGGGTATGCAATAAAGACATTAGCATACTTTCAACACATTGCCACAAAGATCCAAAAAGAATAGTGGAAAAACCCTGTAAGAGGGCAACTTGAACACCATGTGTCTGTAACTACTTCTGGCACAGAAATAAACTTTTTTGGTTTAGGATGATGAAAAATGAGGATGTGAATTCTCTACTGAACCTGGTTCAATATTTCAGCAGCAAAATATTTGGGATTCTTTAGATCTGAAGTTTTAGTTTAGCTTATTATATTTATATGTTTCTGCTAAAATCAACACATTTGAAATCCACTATTGAGGAGTTTTCTGGAAATCATATCAGTATTCTTAAAATTAGCTTTCTTTCCCTTAACATTTTAAAAGCAGCATATAAAAAGCAGCCAACAACAGCAACAGCAACAAAAGTTGTCCAAAGCCTTCCTGTTGTGGTCGTCCTTTAGAAAGCCACAGACTTCACATAGAAAATTTGTGGAGAATCAATAAGATGTAGTAGAGATTCTGCAGCTGATATAGCTAAGTCAGCACACTGCTAGGGTTAAGGGAGAAGAAGGAAGAGAGTTTTTCCAGTTGTGCAGGGTGTTTTCTGTCCTGCTTCTCACTTCTCAATTCCATGCAACATGTAGGTGCATGGCAGGCCCTCGTGCTCTTGTGCCCTGTTGTTCCATGCGCAGCAAGGACCATGCAGAGGGCTTGGAGCTCTCTCTTGCCCCAGGACGCAAGGTGAAAGGGAGGGAGAGTTGTCACCCAGCAGGGACCTGCTGGTCACAGGAGCCAAGCTGAGGGAGGCTACCACATGTACTGGAAAAGGAAGGTATCTGATGTCTTTGTGAAAATGGAGTAGTGTAATCCGGCCTCATACAGTCTACTTTTGTCTAGCAAATTTAGTGAAATCATTATGCTTTGTCCATACCTGATATTTCTGCTCAGCTATGCAAATTTAGATAAATGGGTTCAGTTGTCTTATACTGTGCATTAATTCAATAGCACATACGACTTTAATAGATATGAAGTCCTTTTCACTTCCCCTTATTTCGCTCCACCAGTCTCCTCCATCCTATAATAATTTACCAAATAAGCCACAGGCCACCTCAATTTCTTTTGCTACAAATGAACTGTACTGCAAATCATTTTCTGAAAACACTGACACTAATGCAATTACAGTGACATGATCTGCTACTTCAAGATCTCATCTGAAAACATAACAAAGGCATCTCTTACAGGAAAAAGTCTGTTTTAGTGATGCTTTTACATGTATAGAACAATTTCAGTAATGTATTGCAATTAACTCATCTCCATTTTATCACCAGTGCCTCATGGCCTCACTGCAGGTTGTATAACACAGTCCTGCTATTTATCTTGTTTTAACAATCTCACTTACACACTGAAAAAAACTTGCGTGACTCTTTTCAGACTGCTCTGCTGATAGTTGAAATTTTCACAACAAAACTTAAAAACTTAATATAGGTGGGAACACTGGCCTTTTGAGAAAAGGAATCAAGTCAGAACTTGATTCAGTTGAAAAATAATATTTTTTCAGCTGAAAAATAATATTAGCAATTTTGCTTAAAAATCACTGACAGCAGGATGCTTTATCTAATATATATAGTCCCAACTTCAGGCTAGTGAAAGAAATCGTCATGAGTGCAAAAAACTCATGTTTGCTGCTTTTCTAGCTTCAGTGGAGATCTGAGTTACAGTTTACTACTGACAAAATGACTAATACTATTGTGCAACGTGTGAACAGGAACGTCCATCTTGAACTGCATCAGAAACAAGCACTAGGTAAGTTAGGCAAATAGTGGAGATTATGTTGTAAGCACTTTTATCTTTCATACTCATCTTCATCTCCCTATATCACAAAATTATTTTTAAAAACTCTGCCATAAATGAAACAAATTATTGTAAGACATTGAAATTGTATTAGAATTGAGGAAAAACTAAGAGGAAATGGGAAAAAAAATCAGCCAGTGACTGAAAAACTCTAATGAAGATATTAGATTTCCTTTCTAAAAGCTGCAAAATATAATAATTAATGGAGACCATGGGGTGCACTTCTAAAAAACCTAATTGGATTATGAAAGATAGATATCGATCAAACATGTATAACTAGCCTGGAAGTACTGAATTGGTTAGCCTTGCAAAGGCAGTTTTGCTACTGTGCATGCAGTTAGAGGATGCCTGCAGCTTTTTTTTTTACAGAAACTAAAAATAGCTAAAAAGGAACATACAGAATTTCTGAACATGAGGCTATTTTAAATGCTTATATATCTTAGTGAATCAGGGATCTCTTTTAGCTAAATGAAAGTCTTCAAAAGTATGGCTAATAAAAGGAAAAGATCTTAATCAGCAAAATGTAATTTAACAGTCACGCCAAAAGGCTAATTGTAGACATCTAAGTAACAATCATTAAGCCAAACTGAAATCAAGACCACTAGAAGTCAGTGATTTTATTTTTACTGCTGATCTCTTTTTCACCAACTGCAATTTTCCCTTTAACTTGGTTACAGGAAGTAGTATGTGAAAATTACTTCTTTTTATATGTCTCAAAGACATGGTCAAAAAACACCCCTTAGCTTATCCTTCTCATTCATTCTCAGCATCTTCAGAGGCTTTTTCCTTGTGAAACACAGAAGCTAGAAGTCTTCACATAATATTATAGGGCTTTCTGCAAAGACATGGTAAGGGGAGAAGTGATGCCAACAATTGTGCAATCACGGGTTGCAAAATGTGAATGACTCATTTGGTCTACTGGACCAGAAAGATGAGCCCATTTTGCGTAATGTCACTACTAATATATTATGGCAGTAAAGAACAACTGAACAGCTTATTTCCCACAGATATTTTCAAAGCCTTAGAGACTGTCATTTGAACCATTCTTTATCTCTGGCACAGACTTCAGAAAGCTCTGTGCAGCCAAAAGTGAGAATATTAACTGAATGTTGCTCAAGTCCAATAGCATTAATTACAGTGCTCATAAAATGTAAAAGTCAACTTTATGCTGATGTAAACACTAAATAATACTGGAGATTAGTTAGAGGGTCACTGCTTTTGTTATCCTAGAGATCCCTGTCAGAAAATGCTGAATTATCTCAGTTCCCATTGAAATACCTGGGTGTTGTAGCCACTCCATGCCCTATGGAACTGGGATTTCAGCTCTGAATTCTCCCAGGGTTGTAGTCTCCCTGTTGAGAAAAGTTTTCATCTCCAGTGAAAATCCAGAGGATGTGGCAGGGCTGCTTTACTCGCATGTACAGATTACTTTCTTGTCTCACCTTTGGCAGAACACATGGGCTTCCAGTTTTCCCTTTAAGAGCAAAAATATCTTCTGTTGAGTCAAAGACAATTCTCAAAGCCTGTTTCTTGGGCCTTGATTCAGAAGAGCCTTTGGATACATACTCAAATTCAATAGTCATGTCTTCTTAAATCTAAGCCCTAACAGTATAATGAATTTTACCTAAATAGTTTTCCAAATAGAGATGCTTCCCTGAATTAAGGCCTCAGTGTGCCAGAGTCACTAGGCAATACTATAAATAAAGTCTTGCATTTTACAAATTCTTTCAGCTTTTAAAATGCACTAATAAGTTTTAACAGGAGACAAATACATCATTTGAAAGGAGGGAAACAAGTCCTTTTCCTAGACAGCAGAATAATTTAATGCCATAGGAAAATAATTTAGGCCAAATAATTAAACTGTAGTAAAAAGTAAAAATGTAAGACACACAGGGAAACAAATAAGCATCCTTACTTGGAGTGATCTGTAGCTTTTCCAGAACAGACCTGGCAAAGCATTGCTACAAAATCTAAATCTGACCCAACTCCAACTTGCCTAGCAACAAGCTTAAAAAATACCAGTGCTTTGGTGATTCCTTATTGACCACGTTTCTGCAGTTTACAAAAACTGCTTGATATACTCTATGATAAAGTAACCTTCTCAAGTTAGCCTTCTCTTTAATGCATTTATTCATTTATTAACATTTTTCCCTTGTCCTGGTTTTCACTGATTCCCCTCCTTATAATAAGAGATTGTGCTTCATCGTTACTTAGATAATTTTCAGTGTCTCTCTTGCTTTTCCTTTACTTGCTTTTCCTTTACTTGCTTTTATTAGGTTGCACTACCTACCTCCCCTTTTCACTTCTCACACTGCAACTGTTCTGCTCTTTTCTAACTTGCTCTGTCAACCTCCAAGTTGGCAACACAGGCAGCCCACACCTGGCTGAGCACTGCCTCTAATTAGTGGTCCCTGGTCATGCTTTCCATCAACTGCTGGTGGGTTAGGAGGCTTTACTGAATACCTAATAGTCCAGAAAACAAAGCTTTATCTAATGCCTGGCATGGAGGATGGTGGTACACCGTAAGTGCTAAGTAAAACTATGACTTGAGCGGCAAGCCAACTCTACATCATGCCTAACGCACAAGGATTTCTTTGTATCCAAGCTTCCTTTCAGGATTCTCAACTTTCATATTAACCTCTCTGCTCTTCCATATGGAAATCATTAGGCCAGAAGTATTTAAATATGCTGTGATTCTATAACATGTGAATGAACATAATCTGCCAGAGATGCTGCCTCAACTATCAACAGGTTCCAACATAGGCCATGAAAAAAAAGAATACACACAAGCGCAGCTATCCCGGTCTGGGCTGGAAGTCCATAGTACTGTCAGACCAACACTGATGACATGCAATAATAGGGCAGCCAAACCAGCAAAAAGAGCAGTGTTCATGTACAATAGTAATGGAGTTTTACTCTGGAAAGCAGGGTACATGCCTACAAACATATTTGTCCCCTTCCATGTATTTTTGTGGAGGAGAACATACCTTCCTTAAAGCAGAGTAATTATGGCGTGATGTTAATAACTACTAGTTTTTAACAGTAGATATTTCCTAAGGTGATAAATATAGACCTTGATAGCTTTAACTTTCAGTCCTGACAAAGGCAAGACTCTTAGCAGTGACTGTGTGACTGTGTAGTTAAACATGAACCAGGGTTTTGGGATTAGGCAGCAAACAGAATCAACTACCTGAAATATACGAAGGAAGTGTAGTGTTTCTCCTATAACATGTAAAAGAAAGTGAATTAGTGTGCTGCATTATCAGGACTTCTTTAACCAACAGTCTTCCAACTGCCTTTCTTGGCCTCCCTTGGCCACATAGCAGGTTTTAACTCTGCACACGTGAAAATAAATAGCAAACGAAGGGTCTGTTTTTCTCAGCAAAAAGCTAAAGGACTGAATGCAGCTTGTGCTCTGGTTGTTTCTCATTTACATTCTGCTGGTGAGGGAGTTGTATAAATAAATTTAAAATCCATGGCTGGAGTAGCTTGGTGCATAAAAGCTTGTGCTCAGTGTTTCAGTCAGAAGCCAAGATTCATGAACAATCTTTAAAGACTCTTATTAGGTCAATCTAGTTCTCCTGCATGAAAGGACAGTCTCTTTAGGTGAGGGCATTTCTAAATAGGATAAATAATTTTCTGAAGATTATGTCTGTGCTCTTTATGACTAAAATGTCTGCTATTTTGAAAACTATTTTCTATCTTATTTTTAAGCAGAGAAAGGACATCTTTAAAAGTACACTTAAAGAAAATTTATGTTTAGTACTATTCAGCTGTTTTTTTTCCATTAGTTTTACATAACATTTGTCCTGCCTCTTTTCTTTTTCTGTTCTATAAAATTTAAAAAAAAAATCAGACATAATGTTCTGTCTGTTCCATTTCAGTGTATAACCAAAATGTTCAGAATTGCAAATTAGATATCTGCACTGGATATTTACATTCATCCTTTGCTATTCCCCATAATTTGTCTGTATTTTAATGAAGCTGGATGGTCTGAGTATTTTCCCTGAGATATTGTTGCAGGCTCTGTGTTTATTTGGGAAGGGGAAGAGTTGAAAACTATTTTGGTAGTCAGATTTATTGGATGCGATCGTGTAATACTCCTTATCCATCCCAGTTTGTCTTTAACTGCTGCCAGGCTTACAGTCTGACAAACCGTAGGTTTGCTCTGCTTTTGCTGGCAAGGTAACATTTTCCATCTGCAGTGTTTGGTATTTGTTCCACTGTGCAGATAGAAACTGACAGTGTATTTCCATGGGAAAACTACTGTGATACAGTTCCACTGGCATTCACCAGGGATGGTGTTTCAGGTAGAGTCGGAGGGGTTCTGCTAGATTAATTCCCTTCAGAAAAAATCTTTTGTTTTGGTCAATTTAATTACAACCTTTAACAATGAACAATAATAGGATTTAAACTCAGTACGCAAGGAAGGCTTACAGTGATCTCCAGCATTATGCAAGTGAACTAAATTCAGCCTTCAAAGCATGCATATCACCCGATGAAACAAAGCGCCCACAGGTGTACCCATGGAGGCTAGTCATACACTTGAGGATAGGAGCTGATCATTTGGTGTTCAACACAATACAATTATTAGAGTGTAAAATAAACAACCTCCAAACAAATCTGGGATTTTAAGCCTTGTTATAGTGAGGTTCACCGACAAACATGAAGGTGAGCAATGGGGCAGAGTTAAATAAAAATTAAATAATTTTGTTATGAACAACAGTTAATATGGATTATTGCAACTCTTTGCTGCTCTACTTCCTGGACTGCAATATACTCCCCTACTAAATGAACACAGTAGGCACACTTCCGGCAATATACAGTTAATGTTTTGTTAGGAGAACAACTATTGATTCTTTTTGACACTCAGAGGAGAGCGGGCAGCCCACTCCCGACATTTTTTCTCCCACCTTTCTGTGATGCTGCAGATGCATTTAGAGTCTTCATGCCTACCTAACATGAATGGGGAGGCAGATGCTTATTTAGGCACAGAGCAGCACTATATGCATGAGGGTTTCTATTACTCTGCAGGAGAGGTGTACTGCATTAACAAAGATGATCAATTACAAAAAAATCTTCAAATTCAAAAGGCAACTGTCACTTGTTTTTTAAGCAGAATTCCCATGGACAAATAATCCTTGATGTCTTAAGGGATATGCACAAAGATAGCTATTGGGCTTGATGCAACTCAGCAAATACATTACATCATAAAGTACATA
>VZTV01013477.1:19176-29792 GCA_013400875.1 Anhinga rufa | reverse complement strand
CTGAATGAAGTGTTGGTCTAAATTTGGGGGTGGGGGGAAGGGTTCACGTTATGTACTTGAAAATGAATCTGAAAATTCGTTTTGTTAAGGAAGTTACAGCATGTTGTAAAACTGGGTCAGTATAAATAATGCCATCTGCGGGATCACTGAAATTAGAGATACTGCAGCGCAGATAAGACTTAGCAAATACCCAAGCTGTTTCCTCTACCAAGTTCATTCTCAAACATAGGACTAATTTTTATGTATGAATTAAGAGAAAGCAGACTTACTTTTTAAGATCTGAGATTACGAGATACCACTAATCAACTCTTCCATTGTTGCGTCTTACTATAGTATGATACAGAGATTAACTTTGAAGTCACTTGACAATGGTATATTGTTCAGCTCCGTCTCTGTAACTTGAAAGCAATCTGGCTGATATTATACCAAGTGCTGAAAGCCCCAAACAACTATACAGTAAAACTTCGTAAGCCTCTTTGACTTCACCTTATACTACCATTAAGTCATTTGACTTCTCTTTAGTTTCCTGTTACTGTAAAATATTTTAAAGGTTTCCTTTTCTTTTACAGTGTTTATAAACCATTACAACCAACTCAAGCTAAAATTAGCTGAAAGTAGCCTGATCTTATTCTGTAGTCAGGCAAAATGACGTTAGATTCGTTGGTGGAAGCACGCACTTTACGGCTAGGTATCCCTCCTGCGTATTATGGGTTCCACCCAAAAGGCTCATCTCGCTGTGAGAACAGGAGAAGAGGCCAGATCTAAGACTCGCTACCAGGCAAGCTGTGAAAAAAACAACTTTCAAAAACGAGTATAAGAAGAAGATTGATGTTCTTGCTCTGACTTTCCTTCTCTATTGCACTACTCACAACTCTTTTTGACCTAGAGCTTATGAAAAAACGCAACTCAAGCACGCACCCCAGTGTATTCATTTTCACTGGCACTCTTCTCTACTGCTTCAACCATCCACATTTCAGCTGACGGGTCACACTTGAGCAGATGATTATATCCTTCAGAAGTACGTAAGGACCCTCCACTCTACGCTGATCCCTTGCTGGCAATGTCAGAAACTGCAGTTAAGGACATTCAGCTGACCACCTTTAAGGCTTAACCCTTTTTATTGTTCTTCCAAACCTCACAAATATAGAGACATCAGAATTCTCCCTCTATCCTTTATCCATATTTCATTCAGCCTTGAGTATCATGTTCAGAACAGTATTTTTTGCTGTCTTAAACCAGTGAGTAGTGCACTACGATTTCCTTTTCAAGCAAATTATGAAGTAGCTTCGCCCAGTTATTTTAGGAGACTATCCTAAAAGCAGAGGCAACTAGAAGTTGGTCCTCTCTTCTAGTTAGCAGAACTAATAGCCATTTTAGCCACTTTGATGCTTATATCCTTTATCAAAGGAGTGTTATGAAGGATCACTTTTCATCCAACCGAGTCAATGGAAGGTAAAGGCCTCCCTTGACACCAGGGGAGAAATCACCTCACTCAGCTTATACAGCGAGTCAAAAACATGAGGATGCTGCTCAGAGCTGCTTCTTTTTAATTCCTAATCAGAAACTAACTTGGATCAAATTCAACTGCGGTCTCAAACCTTCCTTTCCATCAGAAAATCATCAGCCCCTGGTAGATATTTAGTGCTACTGCACACTGAAAAAAACATTAATTACTTTTATACTAGAACAGGAACTCAACTGTTATCCATGCAAACTGAAACATGGTCTTTAAGCAATGAGTGGCTTTAGCAACCTCTTAGGAGGACCTCTGAAGCAATTACAAAACTGCAGTTGAGTCCAAAAGTTTGCCAGCCTAAAATTAGTTCCTTAAGTATCTAAATATTTTATAAAAACTTCAGAAAAGAGGATTTACCCAGGAACCAGTGGGCTGCCATCTAAGATTTCTTCCAATGGTTTTTACATCTAAAGCCTATGCATAATACGCTAGCATCTTCGATGCCTTCATTATGGTGCTCAGTTTAAACCTCAACATTCTGCATAAGCATTCAGCATCACGCTTGATAGTTGCAAACCAAGAGAACTGGAAACACCTAACATCATTCAGGGGTAATGCATTTGAATGGTAATTTTTCCTGCTCATAAATATATTTTCTTCTTTTAATTTCTTTCAGCCATAATCCATGTCCTCATAAATATTTATGCACAAGACTAAAGGTCTAAATCAAGCAAGTAGAAAAATATTATAGCGATATTGCAATGAGTAAAATATAGCGCTACAATATTCTGTCACATACGGATTTTGTCCAGAAGCTCACTTTTTTTAAATAGTATGACAAAATAGACTTGTGTCATGAGATTAAGAAGTGTTTAAGTGCAATTCTTATACTTTCCTGTCATCTAAAAGAAAAAGGTTTACATGTCTAAATGCAGCTGTTTTCTGATATGTATATCAAAGAACTAGCAGGCAAAAAAATTTGAAGTTCTCCGTTAATTAAAAAGTCTGTCTGCTAACCCTGAATTCTTTCAAAAATACTCTGAGTGGAGAGGATTCAGGCAAGTTCCATACACAGTGGACACATGAGTGCAAACAAATTGACAACATGGACATGTAGCGGACAAGACAATTACAGTTCGCCAATTTACCTGGAAGTGGAATAGGCATGCCAGGAAGGGGGACACGAAATGGAGGTACCATTACTGGTGGAAAAGCAGGAATTGCTGCAGTTGGTTGAGGTACTGCATGAGGAACTGCAGGAGGCAATGTCTGTGGGACTGGCTGGGGTACAGTCTGCACAGGTGTAGCAGAAGGAGCAGAGGTTGAAACACTGACTGATGGTGTGGCAACTGAAACACCCGAACTCGGGGTCTGGTCTTGTGTGGTAGGTGCTGATAAAAAAAAACAAAGAACACCTTGTATCTCAGACACTACAATATATTTGCTGCAAACATACTGGCTCTCTGTTTCCCAACAGATGTTAGATAAGCAGATATGCTTAG
Organism: Anhinga rufa; assembly: GCA_013400875.1. NCBI lineage: Eukaryota > Metazoa > Chordata > Aves > Suliformes > Anhingidae > Anhinga > Anhinga rufa. The sequence continues at coordinate 26,834 of VZTV01013477.1, read as the reverse complement.
ATATAATCAGCAGGAAGACACTCTTGGACCAAAAAAACCTTTGCCTTCCCTGATAACATTACATATCCACAGAGAAAGTCAATTTAAATATTACTTTGTCCCATTCTTTACACCTAACAAATCCCTACAGCAGTAGCAAGGGTGTACCAAAGGACAAACAGCCTCTGCATCCCTGTTCAGAAAAACAGAAAGGGAATATTACAGAGTTTCAAATGGAAAAAGATTGTTCTTACGTTAAATGAACACAGGTTCTGCCTTTAACAATAATTGCAGCAGCATGTGCATAACAGTCTGTCTAAAACTATGCTTATTAAGCTGTGATCCAAGAATGGAAAAATGTCCATAAAAAAATGTGTAAATAAGCAAGGAAAAGAAAAGTACTTTTGTTCAGAAGCTGCAAGAACTTTATTGGTGTTCAGTGCCTCCCAGTGGGAAAATACACTACTAGCGTTCAATTCCATAATCCTTGCAGCATGACTGAAATCAGCACTTAACCGAGAATAAATAGTGCTGCGTATCAAAGCACTGACAAACAGGAACTAGAGATGTGAGTGATTAAACTCGCCAACCAGCCTTGCAAATTTACACTCTAAGATTTGGTGGAGGTGAGGAGAAACTGTTGTAAAACTCAGCTCATTAAAAAAAAAACAACAAACCACACCAACTTAGGACCATATCATATATGGGCATATTGTGCATTTTCTTCAGTATTTAACGACTACCAGAAGCATTCTCAATAACATACGAGTATTAACATATTTAAATCAAGATTTTTGATCTGTTTTTAAGTGTTTCAGAAAGGATGAAAGTTCTTAGGACTGCCTAAAATTTAGGGAAACAGAGCAGACAGTCAGTATATGATTTGTTTTAAGGCCTAAGTCAAATCAGTACCAGACAAGAATGAAGCTCAGCCAGAAGTCCCAGGTTTTTTTTACAGGCCAAGTCTGAGAGTTATAAAATTATTTTAAATTATAAAAATTTTATCACCTAGGCACAGACACCAACAGTAACAGTTCTTGAAAGCAAAGAAAGTTTAGCAGGTAGAACAGGCAGAAGTGGAACAGACTCTCAGCATTCGATATTAGGAAGTTTTGCTTCAGAGAAGGTGCAGAAAGTGCTATTCCAAAAGTAGGGTCAGTTCTCAAAAGACTGGCATTAGGCCAGAAGCTTACATTCACCTCCTACCTGATTCTTGTTACTCAGCAAAACGGTTAGAGTAGACTATATTTCAATGAAGCAGCTGAATGCAGTAGTATGTTACTTTTCCAATTAAATAAAAGCCCTAAAATGCCTTGAGCAATACAAATCATTTGCTATTCTAATGATCTCTCCTCCCTCCAGTGTTAACTGAAAGCATAATTTGAGGGTTACCTAAATTTTACTCCCTTTCATACACAGATCTCTAAAGTTTGGATTAAATGGTGAGTTAAGCTTGACTTGTCTCACCTGTTACAGGAAAAGGATGGAATAATTCCAGGGGATGCAACTACACACTACAGCTGGAGCTAGGACAGTTCAGCAATTGCTCATCTTCTGCACACTCTTTGGCCTGACTCAGTGCACACATTTTTGCCAGCGCAGCTACAATGACCAAGACTGTCAAACAACGGGACTCCTGATCAGCATAAACGTTGTGCTTTCAGTAGCCCTGCGTGTAGACGACAACGCTGACCAAACCGTTCCTTAACAAGTGTACCCTGCTTCGGTTGTGCTAGGTGATCTTACTCGTTTGCTCATGTGTGCAAGGAGTACGTAAGACACACCTCTATGTAGATGCTCTGCACCAGAGGCATTTTGTTAGCATATATATGCCAAAGTATAGTATGAATCACACTGTTTATATTATATGCAGATACTACATATAAACACACATCATGTGCATGCTGCGTAAGTTCAGTCCCCTTTCCTCTTGAGGTTCCCTCAGTTGGCAAACCCTTAAAAGCAAAGGGTCAGCCAATGTACAGCAGCAATCTTCAGACTGTTATTCAAAGGTCATGAGTGAACAATAATGGATCTACGGACTTTATTTTTCCTCTTTTGTGCAACTCTAGCACATGGGAACTTAGGAGGCTCAGTCAGAAGAATAAGGCTAACAGAAGTAAAACACCAGAAGAAGCCCTATTCTGCAATGAACCCATTCTCCGCAGCCGGGGAGCAGCACTCAAAGATCCAGCCTCTTAAAAGCAGCAGATGCTATTTTGGAAACAAAGAGGAAATTGCTACAACTAGAACTCCTACCTCAGATTAACTTTTCTTGTGAGATACTTTTAAAAACGATTTAGCTTTATCTATAGTCAAAAGGAAATGGGCGCATAATAGCTTTGAGATGATGGGACAACAGCAGAAGAAAAACATACAGAGACCTAAAGAAAAAGGGTTGCGTACTGATCTAGTATTACTCTCCTGAAGTAACTCTTTCAGACTGGGGAGTGGGGGGGGAATAAAAGGTTCGCATGCAAGGTTCTTCTGGATTAGATACTGTACTTTAAACTCATACTCCACTTTATGTTGAAACAAATTCCTCCTGGAAACCAAGTTTTCGCTGCAGTAATTCCCCAAGGCAGCATCCCCACCACCTGTTCCCCACCATCGCAAAGCCTGAGAAACCCTCAGTTACTCACTGGAAATCGTCTGTGAAACCGAAGTGGCTGTGGTTGTGGTAGAGGTTGTGGAGGACTGCGTACTCGAGGATGTGGATGGAGAGGCTGCAGATGCAGGGCTACTGGTGGTTGGCGTGGAGGCACCTACTGCTTGGGCCTGGGCTTGCGCCTGGGCCTGGGCTTGCGCAGCCAGCATCGGCGTCAGCTCCGACTGCTGAATAACTTTGACCCCATCTGGCTTAGTCCACGCTGACTCACGTGTACGCGCGTTATAGAAATAGACCTACAATTTAAGAATGTCACCATCAAACAACTGCTTATCTGGGGGAAGAGCATTTATAAATGATCCGGTTCCTCCTGCTTTAAAAAGAATTAATAAGAGGATAGACAAAAGCATAGGATTTTACCACAGTGCAAGAATGTGTATGACAACGTGCTCACAACAGCAATAGACACCCATTACTTCCTTCTTTCTGGTAACCATCTTACCTTGCCATCTGGAGTTTTGTTTTCTACCCATATCTCTTCAGCTGGGGGCATTGCTGGTGTTCCAGGGGCAGTGACAGGTGGCATTCCTGGAGGGAACATCATACCAGGAGGTGGTGGCATGCTACCCATGGGAGGAGGCATAAATGGTGGTCTCTAAAGGCATATAACAATAATAGTGATCATGATGATGATAATTATAATACAATTTTCAAGCAGAGTCTTCCTTTATTAGAGCACCAACAGACAGTACAACTATAGTAAGGTTAATTCTACCAGTCTTGAGAGGTGCTTTAACAACCTAATGCTACCAGCTCAGAGAACATGCTTCCTGACAAGCCGCCACCTATGGCGGAACAGCTGCAATAAGCATTTCGCTTCTGAGAGGCCGACACAAATGCAATACATGAGAAAAAAAAAGTGTCTTCAAAAGAAGTGGGGTGAGAGAAAACTCCTCTCCTGAAAAGGTGAAAATATCCCAATGCAAGAACGGGAATGAAGGAACTGTTCCTGAATAATTGCTACTCAGACACACCCAGCTGTGAATCAAATACACCACTAAACAGTTACACAATGACCCTCAGTGAAGAAATATATACTTACATATATAAAAAAAGTTACAAGCAAGGATCAAATTTATTAGCACAGCAGAGCAGTGGCTTTCACTACAATCCATTATACTTCTCGATTTCCCATTAACTAAAATTCTAACTAGTGCTAATTTAAAAAAAAAAAACCTACATTTTCATTATTGCATTACCATAAGAAATCCAGAACTGCCCTGTTACCTGAAAGCCTGAAGGCCTGCTTTCGAATTCAAGGTATTCCACTTATTTATTTGGACTGTCCTGAAATTTCCTGTGCATAACAAGTATAGGAAATACTTCCCTATGAGAGACAGTCGACAAAATCCACCAAGATCTTCAACTTATTCTGCATACACCTACAACTGACCTAATTATCTCCATCATTCCAGTTCTAACTGAACTTGTGATGCAAAAGATTTCCTCTTCACATAGGCAATACCAAGAGAGCTCACTGGTAAAAGCTGTGTACCTCATCACTCACAACTGCCAGGCCCAAGAGAGAAACACACACATGCAGCAAGACTAGGGCTTTGCTGAAGCTGGGAGGTGTGCAGGAAAGCCAGTGTCACAGAAACAAACAAACAAAAAAGCCATCAAGGTAACTACAGCCTTTCTTTCCTTCCTTATTTCTTCTCCACAGCTCCTCCATCTGGCCATGAGATGATCTTTCCTTTACTGCTCTACAATCTGTAAAAAGAATCTAGCAGAGCTCACGTTTTGCCTGCTGTTGCTGCTTTCCAAGGAATAAAAGAAAAAGGGGGTTAGACTGTTCCAGGGCAGTGAGGAGGGGACACCAGGTGTACAGCCAGGGGATCCAGAATGCCCTTCAGCTCCACTCTCAGCACACCCTCTCCCTCGTTTCTACTACAGGACCTTTCAACATCGTGTCTCCCCTTGCACCAGAAACAGGATGAGAAGCTAAAAACCAAACATTCGGTGCAAAACAGAGCACAGTGCTGACACGGCATGAAAAATTTAGACATGCTTGGTGCATGGATTCCATGTATGGCAATGAGTTGTAGAAGACACGCTTGCTGCATGGCACGATAAAACAGCTATGGTGTAACAGCTGAGAGCTGAAGCATATTCAGAAGAAATCAAACACATAAATAAAGGAGACATCAGCAGCTAGGCTTGAGGCTTCAAATTAACTCTGGCTGATTCTTGAAACTGCGAGAAGGAAGCGAGGTCCTGTTCTCCTCTCTCGGTCCGAGTTCCACAGCACACTCCAACACTCTTCATTGCTTCAGAGCTTTCAGGGTAGGGCATGGGCATAAGTATTAACGCCAAGAGGGAGAATGGGATCATAAAGCACCAGAACAAAGGCGCAGTAGGTGGAAATAGTCTTAAATAAACTTAAGCTGAGGATGAAAACATACCAAAGAACAAGGCTCCTAGCACTGAATGAAAGGAAAAGATGACATTCAGCGAGGTGAGTGGGGCTGTTTACATCCCCCAAACTGCACTGTTTCAGTCTTCAATTCCACAGGACTTTTGTTCAGCCGAGACTGTTTCACTAAAATTAACAGCTACTTCACACCTCCCTGAGCACTCCCAAGTTCTAACAACATGCTTTATGTTCAAGAAGGTGGAGAGGAAACTGCTACGGAAAACACACACTGGTTCCTTCTTTAAATCTTGTGCTCGGGGTGATGAAAGCACACAAAATTAAACTACACTTTGATGTTAGTTTATTTCAGATGAGGTCCAGCTTAAGTCCTTGGTCCTGCTCTTGCTGCTTCCTCTTGTACCGCTCCCTCCATTCCACAGCTGCCTGCAGAGCTACACAATGAACCAATCTGCATTAAGAATAACGTGGAAAAAGGCTCCCATAGCCCTGCTGCCAAAACACACATGCAAAGCAGGGCCTAAAATACCATGAAATAACCCATATCAGCATGCTCTCTTTCCATCTTGCCCACATCCCTGCACTTTAAAATAAATTTCACAGCACTGAAGTTTTCACTATTCTACTACAAATAGTGGATTTAAACCGCTATTTATAAACCACATAGTACTATTCACCTCCTTCTAGGCCCGCCTGCAGTCTCACACAGTCATTACACTGCCCTAATAGCACTGTACTCCTACAAAGCGAATAAAACAATACATTTCTCATTCACAAACGTGCCGTACCTTTCAAACTGTCGGAGTCTCTGAAGAGCAGGCATAAGAACTTAAACATACATCACCATGAAACAAGACAGAAATCTACCTTAGGGGCTCATACTATCCCTGTAGCTGCTAGGAATGCTCCAAGTTTTAAACAAACAAACAAAACAGAACAACACCACAACAAACATAAGCTAAAGAGCATTCTCCATCTGCCCAGAGTAAACTTATGTCAGTGCAAGGACCACCTGCAACTGCTCCAGTCGAACACTGAGCCTCCTCTTAGTTTTTTGTTTCTTTCCAAATGTTAATTTTTTCTTTGTCAGTGTGTTGAGAATTCCTGGTGTGTAACAACGCTCCCTCCTGAACACAGTGCTGAGGCAAAACATACAAGGTCCCCAGTTATATACCTACTTCTGAGAATTGCTACCTGCCCACCTCACCAATCGCTTGGTGATCAGTAATAATAAACTACCGCGGCAACGGCAGGCGTGGCTGGTGCCGGAACCCACGTGGAATTCAGCTGCACCATCTCTGTCAGTCTGTGTGCGCCCATCATTACCTGGCTAAATGAGCGCAGGCAGAACCAAGATAACCCTACGAGGCCGATGCGTACTTCGTGTGCCTGCTCCGAGGCAGTCAGAAGTCCGAGCACAGCCACAGGGCACCAACACAAAGTCAGGTTTCAGTAAAGGCTCTGTTGGTGAGCGTGTCCTAACTGCGTAATTGATTCATTTAGAATTGCCTCAAGGGGCTGAAGAGAAGTCGTGTTTATATACCACAGGTATGCATGAGTTTTATACCATGCCCTGCTGGTTTTTTCACCCATTTTAATGTCTCCTCTCGTATTATTTCCACACATGAAAACAAACAAGAAAAATGCTTAAATCCCAACTCAAAAAACCAAGAGAATCTCCTATTTTTTTACCTGTAAATGTGGAGGTCCCATCGGTGGAGGAATCCCTCCTGGAGGTGGCATTGGAGGCATGTTTGGATCAAATGGAGGACGTCCAAAAGGCGGGCGAGGTGGTGGAGGAGGACCTCGCATCATACCAAAAGGCGGAGGTGGTCGCATGAGAGGCGGCGGGCCTCTCATGACCGCGTTTGGTGGGGGAGCTGGGCCACGAAACCTCAGTGCTTGCTGCTGAGCCATTCTGTGGATAAGGCCAAAGGGAAACAAAGTTTGCTTTCTTTTGCTGCTTAGCTGTAGGAAAATTGACTCTTATAATAAACAGAAAAACCCTAATAAAGATTGAAAGGGTGTGGAAGAAATGCCACGCTTAAATAAAGAAAGTTAAATGCGCAACTACTTCAACAGCTTCCTCCCCCTTGCCATTCAAGTTCGCGAGTCCTCAACTGCTAGTTTTCACTCGTGGAAAGGAATAACCTAGAGCTGGGCTCAGGGTAGGCAGGCGCTGCGGGGGCATATCCCAATCTACCACAGCTCCTTTAGCGTCACCTGCAACGTGGATTCCCGTCTGCGCGTACACCTGAGGCTGTCAACCGTGCCGAGGCTTTTCACTGTTCCGTAGCACGAGTCCCTGCCAGGGCTCTCTGCGCCCTTCGTGTCCCTACGGCAGGGTCTGAACTCTGACCGCCGCACTAAGCCCACCGTGCCCCCCGACCCTCTACACGGGGGGCCTCGCAGACGTATATACAGAAAAAAAACGTTCACCTTTGGGACCAACAAACGCTCTTCGGCCGCTCTCAGGGAAACAATTTTGCCCACCATTTAGTGCCAGTGCAGCACCAGTGTTGGCATGAGGGGTCAAAATTGAAAAAAACAAAGGTGATGAGAGGGGCGAGGGCGAAGAGCCCCGCTCCTGCCGGCCCGGCCCCGCTCCCGATGGCCCGGCCGGGGGTTGGGGGGGGG
>VZTV01013477.1:4444-17916 GCA_013400875.1 Anhinga rufa | reverse complement strand
TGCCCTGTGCTGGCCCGGGGCGCCCCAAGGGGCTCTGAGGTGCCTGGGCTGTGCTGAGGTGCCCCGAGGAGCTCTGAGGTACCCCGAGGGGCTCTAAGGTGCCCTGTGCTGCCCTGGGGTGCGCTGGGGTGCCCCGAGGGGCTCTGCGGTGCCCGGGGTGCCCTGGATTGCGCTGAGGTGCCCCGAGGGGCTCTGAGGTGCCCTGTGCTGGCCCGGGGCGCCCCAAGGGGCGCTGAGGTGCCTTTTGCTGCCCTGGGGTGCGCTGAGGGGCTCTGAGGTGCCTGGGGTGCTCTGAGGTGCCCAGGGTGCCCTGTGCTGCCCTGGGGTGCCCCGAGGTGATCTGAGGTACCCCGAGGTGCTCTGAGGTGCCCGGGGTGCCCTGTGCTGCCCTGGGGTGCCCTGAGGTGATCTGAGGTACCCCGAGGTGCTCTGACATCCCCTGAGGTGCCCCATGCTGTCCTGTGCTGCCCTGAGGTGCCCCGTGCTGTCCTGTGCTGCCCCGGGGCACCCTGAGGTGCTCTGAGGTACCCTGAGGTGCCCTGTGCTGCCCTGAGGTGCCCTGAGGTGACCCGGGGTGCCCCGAGGTGCTCTGACATGCCCTGAGGTGCCCCATGCTGTCCTGTGCTGCCCCGGGGCGCCCCGAGGTGCTCTGAGGTGCCCTGGGGTGCCCCAAGGTACCCTGAGGTGCTCTGACATGCCCCGAGGTGCCCCGTGCTGTCCTGTGCTGCCCCGAGGTGCTCTGACGTGCCCCGGGGTGCCCCGAGGTGCCCCATGGACTCGGACACGAGGGAGCCCACGGCGCACCGTGTTACCGCGGGGCTGGCGGGGATGCGGTCCCGCTGCCCCGGGGACGCGGGGAGCCCCGCTGTGGTGGCGGAGCGCAGCCCGCAGCCAGGCCCACAGCCCTGGTGGGAGGCAGCACCGGCGGGTGCCCCTGCGGCAGGGCCCTCGGGCTGCCCACGGAGCCCGTGCAGGTACCCAGCAGGCAGGTAACGAGCTGAGGGTTCGTTACGGCCGACGAACGGGTGCGGGGCACCGTGCGGCCAGCAAAGGAGACCCGCTTTCCATTCAGACACCCAGCCCTGTTTACTTTACTCGACACGTGTGGGAGAACAGTTATTCCTGTGAAACACTTGCTGGCCCTGACGTACGGCTTCCCCTCCAAACCCTTCACCAGCTTCGTGGCCCTCCTCTGGACACTCTCCAGTAGCTTTATGTCCTTAACGCCCTGTGGCACCCAACACTGCACCCAGCGCTGGAGGTGAGGCCGCCCCAGAGCAGAGCGGGACATTCATGGGTAAAGCCTGCAGTAACCCTCTGCAGAAGCTGGGAGCTCGGCCGTGGCACTGGCATTACGTCTGAGACGTGACGAGATATAAAATATTCTGCTGAAAAGCCTCCTGCAGCTGAATGACACGTTTCCAAAGGATAAAGCCCAGAACAACAGGGAGGCAAGGCTGGGCAAGGCTGCGTTTGGCGTGCTGGGGGACACCACCACCCCTCCCACCGTGGGGAGGGCGCCGGGAGCCTTGCTGAGCCATCAGGTCTTTCCGTCTCTAACTTCTCCCATTCCTCTCTTTCTGTCAAAAAACGGCCTGTCTTTTCTTAAATAATAAAAATAATGAGAATTACTAAGGGACCTCTTGATGGTGCTGTGCTAAAGAGATCCTTACATACTCTGATTTTGCTGCTCGGTTTCTTTATCCATGTGTTTTGCTTAAAGTCGCTGCTGCCGTGAGGGCTTCTGACAGCTCGGCGGGTGGCTGGGGCTCCCCAGAGTGCGCGTGTGCCCCGCTCCGTCCCCCTGTGTCCCCAGCCTGTCCTGGCCCCGAGCCCGGGTGGCGGCAGCTCGGGGGGCCGGGGGTCCTCCCTGCTGCCTTGGCCCTCCGAGGAGCCGCGGGAGGGAGCTGGGGATAAGCGCCGCTGGTGCAGCCCCAACGGCGAGATGCAAAGTGCCGGTCTCCGCTCTGCGAGGGGAGAGGAGACGGGGCTGGGCGTCCCCACCCCATGTCCCCCCTCACCAGTGCCGCGAGTGATCGGCGCTTTCTGATGGCGGGAGGTTAAAAGGGTTGTTGGACGTGGTAGCTTAGATCCTCCCCAAGCAGTGGGGCTGTCTCTCTTCCACTAGCCTCTTTCATCCCCCTCTTCGTCTGCTTGTTTCAGCATTGCCTCAATAATTTCTTAATTACAGGCTGGCAGATAGGAGCATCCGCAAGGCCTTTTCCCGCGTTCGGGGAGAGCTGGCCCCGTTCCACCCAGAGCCCCGTGCTGCTGTGCCGCAGCCCCCCCTTGCTGCTCAGCTTTATTTTCTCAAAACATTTCAGCCGGTAATTCTCGGACTGCGGCTCCTTCAAAAGCAATTAATTGTGAGCTGCAAAATGTGACTCATTTTGATGAATCTGATGGCAGCTACTGGCAGGACGTGGCTTTTGGAAATAGTACAATTTATTGCGCGTAATATGTACTTTCCCTAGGTTTCACCCCAAATCAGAATTCCGATAACACAGTTCACTGTTCGCAGGGGCACCTTCGGTAGTTAACCAGCCGAGCAGGCTCTAGGAGCGCAGATACGAGAGGGGGGCGCCGAGCCGCAGCCCCTGGACCCGCCGAGGTGGACACCGAGGCTGCTGCAGAGCAGGACCTGGCCGGGACTGGCTCATTCATCTCCCCGGAGAGCCTCGGCGCCGCTGCCCGTGCTGGACGGCACCACTGGCTGGGATCACTGCGGGGACAGGGCCGTGGCAAGCGCTGGGTCTGGGGGTAGAGCCCTCCAGGGGAAACCCAGACCTAAACCGGCAGCAGCGGTCCCGCATCTGCTGATGCGGTAGCGCAAAAGCAACGTCTTTTAGGCCAGCTGGGTATCACGACAGTTTCTTAGGGAAGTCCGTGGCCAGGGTGCCCGCAGGAGCCTGGTTTCCCCTCTCCCTCTCGCCCATCACCCCCAGGCTCGTTGCTCCGCGGTGGCTCGGAAGCTGCTGGCTCCACTCTGCCACGTAACAGGGCAGAGCTGCTGCCGCTGCTTGAGAAGGAGCATTCTCCGTGGGGATTTTTAAACTGTAAACCTTTTCAAATGTTCAGATCTCTGTAATTTTTAAAGGACTATTTCTTTCTGACTTCTCTGCCAGGCGTACAGGAAGGATGCTTGAAATTTTGCCTTTTGGGTGCTCCCTCTCCAAACTGCCCAAGTTCCCTTGGCCCAAAGCGAGTGGCCTTTTTCTTCTTCTTTGCAGCTGTGCGACATGAGCTGATTTTCATCACTTTCCTTTGGTTTCCTCTGGCAGGGAGCGACACAGCCCTCGAGATGCGGTGGGGTCCTGTGAGGGCGGGCGCCCCGCTCCGCCGCCGAGTGCCGGCCCCACTCCGCGATTAGCCGTTCAGTTGTGCAGAGGCGCTGACGTCTTGTCATTCTTTTCTAATTTTTTTCAGATTTCAGGTTGAAGTGTGATGCTGAATTAAAAATTTTGCCCTGGGCTGTCTGCAGGGCCTCTTGGCTGCTGCAGGGCCAGCATCTGCTGGGGAGACCCCCAGGTCCCGTGCTGGAGGGCAGCACCCCCGAGCTGGCACCGGGTGGCAGAGCCGGGGAGGGTCCCGCCAGCGTGGGCGAAAGCAGCCTTTGCTTTCCCAGCTCCCGGCTCGACCTCACAACTCACCGCAGCCCGCGGAGGTGCGAGGGGCCAGGGCAGGTCCCCAGGGAGGGAGAGTCCCTACAGGGACCGGGCCCAGGGATCTGACTGACTCCAGCCGTCAGCTGGCAAAAGCACAGCCCGGCTTTGGCAACGGGGGATGCTGCGTGCTGGGTCTGGGCGTCCCTTGAAGACGCTTCTCCCCGAAAAGAGCATCTCTTGCAAAGCCACGGTCGAGGCAGCCGCAGCGCGGCCCTTGGCCAGCACCTCGGCAAACAAGACGCTGTTTGTATGTTCCGCAGCAGCTGAAGTAGCGGGGCCGGGAGGTGTGCTGGCTCTCGGGGAGGGAGAAGGGGGCAGCCATCCGCGCGCCGCCTCCGTCCTGCAGCCCTGCGGGAGTTAGCGGTGGCTCCCCGGGGGCTCGGCCACGGGCGCAGCAGACGTGTGCAGCGGAGGGTGAGGCAAACAGAAAGGTCTTGGACTGTGGTTCTAATTGGGACCCAGTCCTCACTGTTTTGGTAATAGATCATTTTCTCCTAGTGTATTTTTTTACACAGAATAGCAATGATTAAAACGGTAATTGCCTTCACTCCGGCTAATTGCATTTCACAGTGAACCTATTTGTAGAACAACGCTCTCATACTTTCTGACTGCTCAGCTATTAAACTAAGGGCAGAAAAAAGAATTTATGGTTGTGGTTTTCTGTGAGGCTTAAATAATTATTGGTTTTGGAAACTATACCTTAGAAGTGCAGAGGAAGGAGCGGTCTGAAGGAAGCCCCAGGGAGCCAGTGATGGGGAGCCCAGCCCCTCAGCGTGTACGCTGCAGTGGTGGCACCCGCTGCACCGCACCGCACTGCACCGCACCGCGCCGCGCCGCACTGCGCCGCTCACCACCCACCCCTCTGTTTCTGCAGCCCTGAAAGGGGATAATGTTATTTAAACCCTGTGGTGGGGCTCCAGAGGCGGATTTTGGGGCTGAAATCCTGGGGCTGGCCACCCCCTGCGCCATGTGCAGCACGTGCTCATCGTGCCCCTCCGTCGGCCATGAGCACCGTGCACGTGCTGTGCTCCCGCTCGGCAGCGGGGCTGGAGCCGGCCTGTGCCGACAGCCACGGTGCGGCACCGGCCGGCGTCATGGGGAGCAGCGCCAGGGCTCTGGGCACTGTTGTACTTCAGCGGGGTGCATCCCCGTGCATCACTCACGTCAGCTGCTGCACGGCACGGCGCACGCCGGCCCTGGGCATCGAACTCCCCAGTCTGGCCTAATGCTTTCCGTGTTTATATGAAAAAAATCCTGTTTTTTCTGTACATGGGGAGTCTGTAAATTCCCCCCCCGACACAGGCAGAGAGGGCTGTGGAGCTCAGCCATGGCAAGGTCTGCAGAGACGGGCGTGAGGTCCATGGAGGTGCCCAGAGTCGGCCAGAGCAGAGGGTTTCGCTCAAACTCGGGCTTGTTTGGAGATTGCAGATGGGGCACAGCCAATAAAGCTGAGCCCGGCCTCTCTGCTGGCTGTTGGCAGCACAATCATCTCTTGCAGCTCCTTTGCCAGGAGGCACCGTGCCCGGGCTGTGCCACCACACCCTGCGAGTCCGTCTGACGGCGCTGGAGACCCGTGACCACCATTAGCCACCGCCGCGGGGCCTGGGAGCAGACCCTGGCCGAGGAGGACGCGCTCGGCCCGTGTCCCGGAATTCTGGGGGCATCCAGGGAAACTTCTCCTGCCTGAAACCCAGCCACAGAGCTGACACTAATAGAAAAAGACCATTAAACAGCTCTGTGATGTTCTGTTCTCCTGCTTCTGGTCCCTCTCTCCCTTAGTTGCCGCTGGCATTTTATGAATTATTGACGTGCCTGGGTGCTGCTGCTGCTCTCCCGTTTCCCTCACCGCGGCTTCTGCTGCTGCAGCCGTGCCGGCCCACACCGTGCCGGGGACGGGTTGCCATCAGGCGATGGCAGGGAGGCGATCAGGGAGGTGGCAGGAGGCGCTCAGTCCCGGTGTGTCCCCATGGCAGAGCCGAGCGCAGCCCCCGCCACCGAGCAGCTCAGTCCCGGTGCTGGGGCGCGGACCCGGGCTCCTGGCTGGCGCGGCAGGGGGGCTTTACATGGATGCGGAGGTGCCCTGTGTGCCTCTCCGCTCGTGCAAGGCTCTCCTCCTCCAGCTCCTGACCACGACTCCTCATCCCCGAGTCCCTTCTCCAGCCCGCGCCGTCGGGGCTTCTCCTCCCGGCTGTCTCAGCTCCCTCCCTCGGGCACATGGTGCAGGGCCATGGGGCCGGGCGCGTGGCGCAGGCACAGCGCGGCACACAGCGCTGACCCCAGGAGCGTCCCCACGAAGCCCCGCACCAGCACGGCCCCGGGGGAGCGGGGTCGGGGCGGCCGTCGGGAGTCGCGCAGGGTCAGCTAAGGCGCTCCGCGTCCCTCCCCGGTGGGAGATGCGGGCTGGGGTGGCCCTGTGCCAGCCCTGTGCAAGTACGCGTGATGGGGTATCAGGGAGAGGGGATCAGAACACACTGAAAATGTGCCTCTTTCCCTGAGAGACCAGAAATGCTCCGTCTCTGGGGTTCATATTTAATGAGGCGGTTTCAGGATAGAAGCTGCCTGCTGAAGGATGGGGCCGACGTGCTCTCCTGCTCACGCAGCGGAACAGGAGGGCCACAGCGCTGCCGGGACAGTGCCCGTGGGGCTGCTCCCAGGGGGACGAGGCTGGCGGAGGCAGTGGGGTGGGAGCCGCAGCAGCCCAGGGGCCCTGGCACCCACAGCCACCCACAGCAGCCCCCGCTCGGGGGCTGAGGCGCAGGGACGCGGCAGGGCTGCAGCAGGGTGATGGGATCCACGCCATTTGAGAGAGGTGCTCCCAATCCGGTGCTCCTTTGGCTGCCTGGGACTGCGGGGAATTGGAGCAAACCCGCGCCTCAGGCTCTGCCTCAGCTCTGCCGCGGCGTCCCGGCAAAGAGCATCCATGTTAAATCCCAGGACACCGAGTCTCATGGCCAGTTTGCTCAGGTTGCCTCGGTGGGGGCTAATGTGCTTTCCATGTTAACGTGCCTGCACGTGGCATCCAACCTGTCCGCAGCGTGGAGCCGCTGATACTTCATGACTGGCTCACGTGCCCTGTTTGCGGGGGGACAGGCCGTGCAGATTGCCGCCACTCTGCTCCTCCAAACCACTTTGGCCTGGGCTGACCCCAAATTTACAATATTTCAGGTTTCCTCATTAAAGGAGGAAGCAAACGACTCCTCCTGCCCCAGTGTCTCTGCCAAGGCAAACACTTGCTCTATCCAAAATATTTCAGGTTCCTTCGCTGCCCCCACCCTTAAGAAGCTACTGGGAAAAGGCACAAAATCTCTCTTTGAAAAGTCCAGCATTTTAAAAAATGTCAAAATTTTTCCTAAATATTTCCTTCTGTCTTTAGACTAGAGTTATTTTGGGTTGTGAGGCATTTCAATGCTGTTGGCAGCATCAGTACTTGGACAAAATATCCCCCCGGTGCTCCCCTTAGAGCTGGGCCCCAGCTCCCCCTCCATCTCCATCCCATTTGCAGCTGCCTCTCAGGTTCCTCTTCCAGCAAAGGGATCCGAGAGCCCATCCTTGTTGCCTACCCAAAATCACCGTCCCTAAGCCTCCCATCCCGTTGCTACCCCAGGGAGACCCACGTGCTCGTTCCTCTGCGCCACAGGATCACGGTGCTTCGGGAGGAGAGGCCAGCCGGGGAGGGCACGACGGAAGGTGGAGAGGTGGAAGCAGGCCAGCAGCAGTTGCCGTGCTGGCGACGGAGGGAGACCTTCCCTGCAGGCAGCGCGGCACGTTTCGGCCACAGCTGGAGCAGACTGGAGATGCGCTGCAGACAAAGCACCTGCGTGCTGCCTGTCCTTTGCGAGCCCCCGAAGCTGCGGCCGTCAGCCGGCTGGGGGATTGCAGAGCATGAAACCAACCAGGCAAGAAACAGAATTTCAGATGTTTTTTCAGATGCTTTTATATGTTCTCACCACGTTACTTAAGGTGGATCTCTGAGTTTTGCTTTTTTTTTTTTGTAGACAGAAAACTGCACTCAGGCCATAATGTGGTAATGTTTTTAGACGAATCTGTTTTGGCATTTGGGGAAAAACAGACGCATTCTGAAACAACCGAGATATCAAACTTTAACGATCATCTCTGACGCAGATCCTTGACGTGTTTTGTTCCTGCTCAGCACCGAGGGCACCCGCACCGGGACGTTTCTGGACACCCGAAGAGAGGCCAGCTCTTGCTGACCACGGAGGTGTCACGCTATCTCTGCAGCGTCCCGTTACGACCCCTCGTGATGAAAAATTATTATTGCAGAGAAAATACTCCCACACTTTGATCTGGCAAACATTTTGTTTGTATATTCAACCTACCTGATTACTGCTGCTTCTCCCCATAAAATAAGCTTCAACTAATTCCCTCCAAAGGCAGCTCGGTGTTTGTCCGCGTGCAGAAGCCGACAGAGCCAGGGAGCAGCGCAGTGGTGTGGGGCTGCTGCTGCTCGGAGCCCTCCTGAAAACAAAGGCTCTAGAGCAGAAACACGGTGCCGGCCCCCCGCTTGCAAGTGAAAAAAGCGCCAAGTGCCAAGCTCCAGTCGTCCAATGTCAACTTAAGATGCCCACAGATTTATCAAAAATAAATCTGCCCTGCATCCTGTCATGGAGCAAAACCACCGTCGCTTCCAACAAGGCAGGCATTGAGGAGCTGGGGGGCAGGCAGCGTACTAACTGCAAATCCATCTCAGACGGCGTTTTAAAGGAAAAAAGGCAGCGTTCTGGTCACCTCACCCAGCACTCTGCCCTTGAACTGAGCAAGGTGAAAATCTTCACTTAAGGAACACAAGTCAGATACTTAAAATATTCAGATACCTGAAGATGCAGATTTCAAAAAAAAAAAAAATCAGATGACCATTAGGTTCAACCTTTCCATTAAACCCCTCTCCAAATGGCAACAAAACCTGCGAGACGCTGAAGCGGTGCCGAGGCCCCAAGGAGCAGAGATGTGGCGATCCCCACTCGGGAAGGATCCCCGCATCCTTCTGCCCTCTACAGGGTAGCCTTTAAAACGCTAAATTAGTTTCTCCAGCTTACACTTTTCCCCAATTCTTACACTTATCTCCTAAAACTGAAGTCCCTCCCAGTAGAAGTTCAATGCCCTTTAAAGACTTGCTTGGTCCTTCCTTGCGCCATCCTTACACCTTCCTGGGGTCTCTTCGGAAGCAGCGGTGGTTGTCAAGCCGCAGGTGGTACAGCACACAGCCCTTACCCCACCCGCCTTGCCGTCGGCCTTGCAGCGGTTCCCCACCTCTGGGATCTAGCTCAGATCAACCTGCCTGAAAATCAACCAGCAGCAACTGGAAACGGGGGGAAGGTCCTGGGGAGGAGGAGAGAGAGAAGGCTCTAGTTAATCCATTTATGTTTTGGTCACCGCAGTTGTGGACCTGCCGTGGGAAAGAGCGGTGGAAGTACAGATGAAAAACCTTGGAGAAACGCCAGACAAACTTACTTTTCCATTTTCAGCCACACGCTCGTGTCAGGATCTCGTCAGCGAGGACCCAGATAAGCGTTACAGACCTGCTCCACGGCTACATGAGACAGAACTGGGTCCCACGTTCCAACAGACAAGTTAAAATTTTATTCCCCCCTTTAGGAAACCTCTGCAATTGTAGTTGTTTTTCATACGGCTACGGCTGTAGCTGCTAAAGGGATTCTTGGCCTAATAACGATAGCAACTATTTACCTCCATGGGTTTGTGCAGTTAGAAGCTACTCAACCCGTCTTGCTTTCGTCAAGAAGGCTTTCAGCAGGATTCTGATCCATCGCTGGAGGAAGAGCTGTCACGCCCCACCACGCAGCACTTGGTCAATAAGGCAACGTTTAGGTGGTGTTTGAAACAGCTGGGGGAGAAATACATCCAAAGCCACACACACACACACACAGAGGAAAATGCTAGCCCCCTCTCAAGTTCTTTTTATTCCCTTTTGCCATCAATTTTGATCACGTAGGAAGACAGAAGTATTCTGAACTGGACGCCAAACGCTTCCTACTCGGCGTCAAGCCTCCATCTCCTTAAAGGACTTCACTGCATCCTGCAGAGCGGGGGTTATCTGGTGGTCAGTGACAGGAGGGCGGACTGCAGAAAGATTTGAAAGCACTGGCACTGAGAACATGTCCAAAAGCCACAGGTTTATCCTGAAGAGGCTCTTCCTCAACACAGAAAAGCCGTCCGTGTTTTAAAACATTTACAGTGCAGGACCACAAAGGGATGTAAGGGAGACGGCGATACAAGCGCAGCCATTAAATATACTGGCAAGGTCCTTCCCCCCCTCCCCGCTCCTCAAAAGAAGAGCGCAGTGAAGAAAGGAAAAAGGGAAAATTCCCATCCTTGTAAAATTTCTGGTTTGTTTAAAAAAAAATAAATAAATCACAGTACCGGTAAGAAAAGGGAATGCAGGAGAAAAGGCTTTTAAGGAACTTGGATCACAAACAAACATTTACATTCACGACAGGAACACAGGAAGAGCAGGGAATAAGGAAAACAAGAGAAAGCAGCAAAGCCCAAGAACGCAGTTAACACAGAATAAGAGTCGTCAGACCAAACTGCAAAGCGTCTTCGCACGCCTACGACTTCACGTTCGTGCACGCGCTTTCCCGTAACCCAGCTCCACGGCAAGCGAGAGAGGCCACGGCCCCACCGCGGCCCGCAGAACATCTTCCTTTTCTGTTAGGCTTTGCACCTTCCCAGAACGCCAAATCGCCTTTACTGGAACCCCTCTCCCCCCCTTGCATCCTCCCCCGCCCGATTTAGCCACCTTAATTAGTCTGAGCACTAATACACTGGAAGGTTTTTCTCCTCGCTATTAAGTAAAATGAACTTGCACGCACGTTCCATACAAATAAATATCCCCTTCCCACAGGTACTCCCCCCCCCAAAAAAAGTGATAACGCTCTTTTTGTGAAAGTTGTAATTTTTTTTGAATGGTTCTGCTGTCCAATTTATTTAAGTTAGAATTTTCTTTGTCTTTTCTAGATCTTGAACCATTCCATAGTATATCTTTATTGCAAAAAAGTCAACATGCATCTTAGAAATTCAGATTGTAATCAATAAAACAAACATTACATATATGAATTTAAATGTATAAACAGTTAGAAATCCAACAATATCTCCTATTATACTATTACACAAGTTCACAATTTGTAAAAACTATAGTACAGATTTACTATACACCGAGAGTAACTTCATTCCTTTTCACATGATTTTGTTAAAAAAAAAAAAAAAGTGTTGTTTCCACAATAAGCAGGCAACTGTTTTCAGCTCTCAATGTCGTTTTGCTCAGGTCAATTCAACAATGAAAGGGAGGCAATTCTCCGTGACAGTTACTTTCTCATCACGTTCACTGTTTATACCCTAAATTCAGCCTGGTAACAGCTAACGACACAGCGCCTGTAAAGCCCCTGGCTGGCGCGCACACCTTGCGCTGCTGATGATAAATTTTATCTAATTTCACAATAAAGCGTTGCCATAAAACTAAAGCTGTACTGTCGTGTTACCTATCCAAACAAACAAAGCAAGCCAAGCCCAAGCCCCCAAAGGTTTAATACAGCTCGTTGACCCTACGCTACGGGGAGATCCACAAGCTCGGGCAAGATGAAGGTGACTTTCAAACAGCCTCCCCCCTCCTTCCACGCCAGAAGTCAGATACCGCTGTGCTGCCCACCGCTCGGGTTCCCAATAACATAATAGCATGCCTTCACCACACGAGCCAAGTTCAGAGGCACAACTCCCTTCTGTGCCTCGGCGTTTAGAAATCACGTTTGGGATGTCACTTGAGGATTGATGTAAGCCTGCCGCTGGGTGCTGTAAGGGGTGGGGGCACAAATCCTGTGAAGCTCTCAAACAATCATTAAATAAAGCTACTGCACTCGCTTCCCTCCTCTCGCCCAGCTGGAACAGCCAGCACGTCTGGCAAGGGCACTGCACACAGCGTGCCAGTCGGGTGTCACTTCAGAGCTAAAACCATATGAAAAGGAATCCCATTCTACGTGTGTCAAAGGCTACTGCAATTTTTCTTACAGCTTCATTCATTCACTGTAATTTTCATTTTCCAAATACAAAAATACAACAATTCTTATGGAAATCTATACGCTGGTAGTTTTAGTACACAAAAAAGCCAAATATTTACAAAATTATACAGTTTAAGAAAAAACTCTGTACAAAAAAATATATAAATCCTTTTGTTCCCTCTATCATTTTTTAAACTGTCGGGACTCAAATATATTTGTTGCAATGGATTTTTCAAAATATACACTGACTGAGCCACAGACATTAAAAAAAACCACTAGAGATGATGGGAGAAAAGCAAGACATTCTTCCAAGTACGTAGGATCCATTTCCCCTTGTTACTTCACGTCTGTAATTTAGCCTCAGTATTAGCAGGAAAGCCCCAATTACATAAAGAGGTGAGGTTTCAATGTGAAGAGACAGAATAACGAAAGGCATATTCCCTTTGACGGACAAGGAAACAGAAAGTTACCCTGGTTTGACTTTCGATACACCACCACGGCAAAAGGATAATGAAGTCGGGGGCACTGCTCACGCAGAGGCGTGCTCAGCTACGTGTCACTAGCCAAGTTCAGAGCCATTCTAATTTAAAGGCTTTGATGTATATTTTTCTTCAGTTGGGAACTTGCTGGGAAATATACTGGTGAACTAATTATCCAGAAGAGGAGAGCATTTTTGCACCGACATTCTGTTTATTTTGTATAGAAATGTACATAAAATGTACTGAAAAAAGTGTACGGTACAAATGGACAGAGCCAAGGAAAATGCTTACTAGATAACACGTTCACCAACCACAAGAGCCGTGTAACAGTTACGACACATAGCTCAGGTATCTGAACTTGTTATCCTTGATTCTGTCGTAATACACACCATTTCTGGGAGTGCGTGTGTGTTTTTAAAATGGTACAACAATAAGGCAACTGAGAACGTAATGGTGTTCATCTTGAACGTGCCTGAACAAAACCATACCTGGAGGTAAGTCAATAACCTTCCAAACCCAGCTCTGAAACCTCTTCTCACGATTTACCACCTGCAGCACTGGCTCAACACCGGTCTGCGAGCAGGACGCTGACTTTCTGTTGGCTAAAAAGCATTTTGCTCTGAACGCTTCATGGATTTGGCTTGAACATAAACAAACAGCTGGTAACAGGCAGAGGAGGAAGAGTCTCTACTGGCTGGTAGGCGGCTGCCAGTTTAGTTGGTTTTCTTTTAGAGGAGGTATGACACTCATTACATTCATGCTCACACATGCTGAAATGCAGTAAACAAACAGTCTCGCTTAAACTTGAACCTTATACCGAAGCTACAGAAGAAAATGAACAGAGTGGAAAGTCACTCAAATACGTGTCATTGCTGATGTTTTTCTGTGAAGCAGAATCTGAAGAAACAGACTGAACTGGACAACATTATACTAATACCCTGTTAAATTGCTTCTTCCGTCTCCTCTCACAAAAAGCAGTACAACATAGAAACTGCGTGGCTTTCAAACATATTGAAATAAATGATTTATGAATCTAGCCACAAGTAATTCCTACAGTAAGTGATTCCATATGAAATAAAATGCTACCCTTTTTCAATTAGCAAATGAGGCAATTTTTTCTTTCATAACATTTAATGAAAGCTTGTGTCTTTCCCCTGACCCCATAATATTGCTAAATAAAACCTGGAATATTTTTTCAATTATAAACTAACAAATCAATCACATTATAAAAAACCCAAAACAAGGTAATACAGGTGACACAAAAAGAGGACAAGAAAATACTACTATTTCCCCCCCGCCCC
>VZTV01013476.1:0-11875 GCA_013400875.1 Anhinga rufa | reverse complement strand
AGCAAGCAAGAAATAAAATGATACCACAAATCAAACTGTTATGGGACTGGAGGACAGGGTATGTTCACAGATCACTCTCTTTCTGTTTGAATAAGTTTATTTCTGCATGTGTTCCCCAGATGTTTTATTATAAACCTGGTATTGATGACTGTGCTAGACAAGAATTATCATTGAACTGTGAAGAAATATTTTTTTGTGGATTGTGCAATAAATCTGGAAATTTTTTTTCTGTTTTTAAGATAGTCTTTAATTTGGGGGCAGGGTTCCTCTATATCTGTGATTTCACTGTGCTTCATTGCCTGGATACTTAGTAATGCCTGCTATTGCTACAGCATGAAGTCTTTTATCAGAACTAAAGAATTTAAGGTTATTTAATACAGACTTCTAACACATTCATAATATGCTAATTTAAAAGGGAAAATTAGATGTGACAGTCTGACCTGCAGCTCACAGGAACCAGTTTCTCAGTGAAAGGTCTGATCAGCTAGGGTCAATTTTTGCATCAGGAGTGGATTCCCACAAACGTTATTGCTGAAATTCTCCAAAATTCATAACTTCTTTATGTAACAGGGCAACTCTAGTGGACCAATGTCAGCTGGAAGCAAGAAAAAGAGGTGGGAACAGCTTAAAATTGTTGCTCGTAAAATACTAATAGATTTCCCTGCTTAAAAGTTCGGTGCTTTTTGAGTGTGCCTATTTGCAATGAGCAGTCCATGGACAAATACCTGCTGCAAGCAACATGCCTTCACACTCAACATCTCTTGTACTGCTTTTGCATGCAAACAGCCTGGAGGAGGTACTGCAGAGTCCTTGTAGCTCCCTCTGCACCGAGGGGCTACCACTGGGAGAAGGAGGTGACACGGCAACATCTGCAATACAGCCACCTGCGCCTGTTCCTGCTGCTGTGGGAAAAAACAACCAGAAAGGGGAGACAGACAGTCCATTGAGTTGAAGAGTTGCTCAGAGAGGAGAGTGCAATGGACTTGAGCAGGCACATCTCAGTTTTAGGACAATAAACCTTAAAAAGGTCTCAAGAAATGGAAGAATGGCCTTTCCTCACTCCAGAAGGTAGTGAATTATTGGCACTAAAAGAGTGGGGTCTAAATGGAAAACATCTAAACATTCTGGCCATGCATCAGTGTGGATGGCCTGGTCTTCTCAAGCATAAAAAATGGAAGAAAAGAGGATAAAGGCAAAAAATAAAAAGCATCACTGTGTGAAAAATGTGTCGCTGAATCCAATTTTTGTATCCAGCACTTGCATATCTTGATCTACAAAGTCCTGAAAGTATTTGAAATGATTGTGAGAGTGCATGAACTGACACGCATTATACAGCTATGAATAAACACTGAAGAAAAGCAGCAGTATCATTGTTACAACCTGCACAAGACCCAGGATTGCTTTTGAACCCCGACACTGACACAGCGTCTGTCGTTCCTGTACCAGCAGCGCAGACCTCTTGGTTTTAGTAGAAATGCTCACATTCTTACCAAGCAAATGCCAGGGCTGGAGCTTTTGGCTCTTAAAGTTAATATCCTGTGCTTGTCCATACTGGAGAGCTGAAAGAACTCAGAAGCTCAATGTGAAATTTCCTTGAAAATAAATTCCATATTAAAACCATGAGAAAATTTGGCTTGTAACTGACTTGGAGACACTCAGTGTCTCTAATTTAATCTACAGTTTAAACCATAATAAGAAATAGCACTTGACATCCTATAAATACAGTTGTTGTTAAGGCAGCTGGAAAATACTTAGATATTCAAATAATTCTGTCATCTAAAGTATTGTTTATAGTCACCAGGACCATTTATGAATCCTATTCAGTCATTGGATTTGGTTTTAATCTCCAATAACTCTGTCATTTGATTTTGTTTTACATCTTCACACTGTATGCATATTAGCTCTTTGGCATCCAGTAGCAACAGCTTCCTAATAAATTGGATTCTGTGGCATTGTTTCAGAGATGCTTTAAACAGCACGTTAAAGCAATTTTTTAATTCAGTGGTCTTAGACACACAGGCAAATGCTGCCTCTAATCCTGTGCTTTAATTGCTGTACTCAAACGCTGCTCAGGCCTTCAGTCACACCATGCATGCTGGTCAGCTCAGCTCTGAATGACTAAACTAAGGCCTCACAACTTGATACGTTCGTATATACATCTTAACTGTGTGTCCTGATTTATAGCTTGACTGCTTGTATTCTTCCAGGCTTCACAAAAAAAACCTCTCAAAATTGAGGGAATAATTAGTTCATATGCAGTTAGAGAATTGTCTTGCCACGAACAATGGAAGTGCACATCACATTTATGTACATTTATGCATACCAACACGTCACCTACGCTTACACTGCAAATATATGAGAGAGTTCTCAGTGTAAATAGACAGGAACTTTGTAGTATGTCTTGAGATTCACCCTGATGTGTTATGCCATTCACTTTTTTTAAACTCCACCTGTGGCATAATAGATCCCATAATAGAAATTCAGGTTCTGAATTATAGGATTTGTACTTTTATACACTTAGCCTTAAAACCCAATCGGTCTTCTAATGGCAGAAATTATTTCCCTCTTTCTCACTGCAGAACATGGTATTTGGGAAATGCTGGGAATTACAAGATTTTACTTATTACAGGCTCAAGAAAAATAACTTTTTAGGGGTCACTGACTACTCCACCTATCCTGGGGAGGTGAGCAAGTGCCGGAGATGTGCCTCTTCTTCTTGCCCTGTCTTCAAGGTGCTTCAGGAGTCTGCTGCAGCTTCCCCAGGGCACTCCTCCCCTGCTGCTCAATATACCCTCTGGATTTCCTTCTGGGCTTTCCCTGGGCTCCAAAGCAGGGGGGTAGAAAGGAGGGCAAGAGGGTGTCTGTCAGGTCAGTCATGTTAATCACAGCCAGGGAACACTGGGTTGCACAGGCAGCAACCCAGGGGCTTCTGATTTACACACAGCCTCAGCGTCCTATATGCAGTTGAAAAACAACCACCCCCAAATAAAGCCAATGCAGGGGAATTCTGATTATTCCTTGCAGACAATTCCATTCGAGTTTCAAAATGCATAAATTGAAAATAGAGCATTCTTACCTTAAAACAGGACTAAGTGAAAGTAGATAAAGGCACTGCTAAAAAATTACACCCAGTTTTACAGAAAATCCCTGAAATTTCAGTGTCAGCCTGACATCATTAACTGCTTTGTGAAATGTGACTGACTTAAGTGTAAACATCCTGACATTTTGAGGATTTACAACTCTAGTAAAGTCTTTAGGCTGAATCACAGTTATTACTACCTTTTCATAATAGTTAATACTGTTACCACATAAGCAGTCACAATGTCATCATTCATCAACTGTATTAAGAAACCGAATACAGGGATGAGTCTTTCCCAATGGACAGAAAACCTGCCAGTTTTCAAAGCTGTGTAACTTTTTTTATTGTTAACCTACCCTTGCGCTAGCACCAGGTATTAAAATACAAAGCTATATGAAACCAAACCAAACCAAACCAAACCAAACCAAACCAAACAGACAAACAAACAAAACTCCGAAAGAGCTTTTCAAATTAGCAGTAATCCCATGAAGTTATTGCAAAAATGCCAGCAGACATCTAAATAACAACCATAGGCACACATCCTCTGTACCTTGCATCAGTGTATCAGGAATGGGGTCACAAAGCCAAAACCTGGCAAGACTGATAAAATTATATTCGAGTTCAGGTAAAACAGGTAAGAAAGAAGCAGTACCCCGTATCCAAGCTCTAGGTTCAGGCGCTTCTGCACACATGCACATCTGTGCACGCAAGCAGGACTACGTGTTAGAAGAGTAGGAGTTACCGCCTGTGCCGGGCTGGTAAGTGCACACACGTGCAGAGAGCTGGGAGCGAACCGTAATCCAGTGGTCAGAAAGGATATGGTGCAGAAGAACGGCCACACCAGGTCAGATGCTTTGTCCATTTGTTCCCTCCTACTTCACTCTCCTGCTACCACAAGTTTAGTGAGACTAGTTAACAGCCTAATCTATAATTAAGCTTGTACTTTTAAACAGTTTCATGACATCTCAACACTTTTAGAGGAAATGGGATATGTCTACACATTAAAATACTTTTGGCTACTGATATTGCTAATTAATGCACTGGTATTTTAATAAACAAACTAAAAGCTTGTTATTATATTTGCCATTTCCTTGACTTCAGAAAAGCAAAATGAACAGCAAATATAGACAAAAATTACTTAGGCAAATAGCTCTTTTTCTAACTGAATTTGAGGTATGTTGCTTTTACCTCTCAACTGCTTAACTTAGATATGCTTTCATATACTATACTGCCCACTGGTTATAGACTTTACACTTAATATAGTGGATGTTATCATTTCATTGGTAAATATTATACATAAGTTGCTTTCTGTTATATATAGTATTGTCAGTCACTATTTTTGTAGTTATCTGGAAAACCTCAGGCAGCTATCAGCAAGGAAACCTTATTATAAAACATCCTTATTTTCTAGTGTGTTAGTATTTTAAAACAAAACTCGTGCACGTGCTACAGATGTTATTTCATTAATATGATCCTTATGAGAAAAATAAGCTATTATATTCAAAGACTCAAGTATTATTCTGTTAACGAAATAGCTTTATTTTATATAGATTGTTTTTTATTTAAGACATGATGGACTTGTTATTCATTGAATGGTTTAATCTCAGTTATATTTTGATCTTGATCTTTGAACATATGAATGAATTTAGTTTTGCAATTCAGTTTTGCAGTTTTCTGAAATGTTTTGGTTCTTTGAAGATCATCTGCTTGACCATTTCTTTGAATCACCCGTTTTTTGATAAATACTAAAAAAACCCTCCCCTATTCTAGATCTTCAATATCTTCCTTCTCCCAACAAATCTTTTCCAAACTGAAGAGTTTTATTCTATTTAGTACTCTTTGCACACAAGTCTTTCCAGATCTTTTATCATCCCTGTCATCTTCCCAGGTCTGTTCTCTAATTCTACTATACCCATTTTGAATGGGCAGTGTTAGTCAACACAGTGACATAGTGACATTTATGGTTTAGCTCCACTCCTTTCCCAAAAATTTCCTTTGGTTCTCTCTGCCTTTTTGACTGATGATGAGAATTGAACCATTTTTTCAAAAAACTATCCACACTGACTCCCATATCGCCTTCCTTAGTGCTGAGTTAGAGTCCAGCACTGCATGTATACATAGGCTTATGCTTCCAGGGGTACTCTGTTCTGCAACATGTCTATAAGGTAAGTTTTCCTGCTGGGCTGAGAAACAAGATGTCAGGGAAGAAACTTATTACTGGAGCATATTTTCCATTGCATCTCAGCAGCTTTCAGTTCTCAGCTGACCCCTGAGTGATAAAACTAGAAAAGAATCATAGAATCGTAGATTGATATAAAGTCCTGAGTTGGAAGGGACCCATAAGGATCATCAAGTCCAGCCCCTGTCCCTGCACAGGACAACCCCAAATTCACACCATGGCTCTGAGGACATTGTCCAAATGCTGCTTGAACATCACCCNCTCCTCTTGTGAGGAAGCTGCAGCCCGCCATGAGCTCTGCCCTCAGCCTCCTCTTCTCCAGGCTGAACAAACTAAGGGGCTTCAGCCACTCCTCAAACAGTTTCTCCTCTAAACCCTTCACCAGCTCCGTGCCCTCCTCTGGACACTCTCCAGCAGCTCTATACCCTCAATGTCCCGTGGCGCCCAACACTGCACCCAGCGCTCGAGGCGAGGCCGCCCCAGCGCGGAGCAGAGCGGGACCATCCCCTCCCTCGCCCGGCTGTGGTGCAGCGCTTGATACACCCCAGGGCACGGCTGGCCCTCTGGGCTGCCAGGGCACGCTGTGGGCTCGTGGTCAGCGTGCCGTCGGCCAGCACCCCCAGGTCCCTCTCTGCGGAGCTGCTCTCCAGCCTCTGTTCCATGAAATAAACTCTGTTCCATGCACTTCTCCTCTTCCACTCCACCACTGCACTTCATTACAGAGTTTCCACAATTAGAGTATAAGTGATATTTCACTCCTGCTTTTGAGGAAAACCCTATCCTATTGGTATTTTTCTTTGAGGGATGCCCATCAGCAGAGGAAAGGGGTCAGGTCTGTGAAGGGCAACCTGAGAAGCAGGGTTTGGATAGATTCCTCTCTGCTAGGAATGGATTACCACTTGCCGTTGCAAGGCTGTGGCCTTCCTGGTGTTTAGAGTGCAGGAAACTTTATGCTCATCCTTTCTTCTTCTCTTACAGAAAACTGGTAAAGTAACAGGGGTCATTCAGGCCATATGAGTCATGCGCTGGCCGCAAACCACCTGCTGTACCGATTTGCGGACTGGGATAGATGGGTAAAACTCATCCGTCTCTAAAAGATACCCCAGACCTAGGTGGCTTAGTTGGGCACTAGACATGCTCCATAATTCAGTATAAACTGTAGTTACTAAACATTCTGGGGAGAACATGGGTGCTGAATGAAATGCAAAGTATTAGATGCTGTTGCAAGGAAGGGGAGTTTGTCAAGACTGTGAGATCAGGCTGGCAAAGAAAATAACTCTCTATGATAGGCTTTTGATAATAAACTTTGCATGCTGTTTTATTTCCTTTTTTTCCCCCTCCCTCCTGAGCATGAAGCAGGGGGAAAAAAAGGACCATTTGTATTACAGTTATTTGCAATCTAATTTGCCAGGCCAAAGGATAGTCTGAATGATCTAATTCTCAATATACTACAGGACCGAGGTGAAGTACAAATCATCTTAGAGGATCCAATAATTCTGTTTCAATTGATCAGCTTTTTAGGCAGTATCCTTCAGTTGAGACTTTTCAGATAAGTAAAGTAAATTAGGTTGAAAAAGAAAATGCTAGTTTCTGAAATGTGGATTTCACAATGTATTTTTGATCTGATAGGAGCTTGGTAGCATTTCTTCTCTCCGCTTGAGGCCTACTGAGCTGCGCATACTGTACTCTATCAAAGCCCAGTTCTTTGCAGCTCAGTGAATAAAATACTGCAGTTTCTCCCATTGACTGACTGAAATAAAATAATCTATGATGCATGAACAAGTCTAAATGAAATAATAATATCCTTAGCAGTGAAAAACGGATTGGTAATACAGTAATTGAGCAGATTTATTGCCATCTCCTTGAGCTAGCCTGCTGAAACAGCCTGCTATTTTATTTAATCTCATATCAGAGGAATTACTGGCTGGTAATCCATTGTTAAACATCATTTAGAATGATGGATGAAAATGTCAGCTTTTCCAACATAATCAATTCATATCTCATTAGCACATATTATTTATGATTCTCATAATGGGACCTGCAGGGGTCTCCAGGGGGAAATGGAGACCTCAGCTGTTGTTGAAATGAGATGAGATATACTGTAGCTTATGAGTTAATAACTGCATATAAAAAATACTTCCCCACAGTATTGATTGTCCTTACCATTTTACAAATGAATTGAGTGCCTTGGCTTCCCCTCTTGCTGTGTATGGCAGCTCCTCCTTCTATTCATTTTGTTGCTCATAATTCAGTGAGAAAAATATTAAAAAGCATATGAGAAAGACTATTTTAACTTTTAAGATCTGGGGGGGAGCGGGTAGGAGCCTTTGAATGTAAAGTAATAAGAAACACTTTACTGCTCTGTTGCTGTTTGCTAAGGACTTTGGGCACTTTTTTCCCCCTCAGTCCCTATGAAGACAAATCGACATATTTCTCCAGCTACAGCACAGTTGCATTTTAAGGATACTTTCTACCGTATGCTGCCTCAAAGACCAATGAAAAGCAAACCTTGATTCATGGATTTAATGCAGCTGATGGTGCAGCAGTAATCATGGTCACAGTGTCAACTGCTGCCTCAATTAAACTACATTTGAGAATCATTTTATGCTTCAGCTCATAAACATCAATAAAGGAAAATGAGTAATAAATGACTGTCTAGAGTACAAAGGACCAGCTCATATTTCAGATGAAAATGAAGACAAAATGTAGCTTTTATTTGCCTGTGGAATTCCCATTAACTGCATCACTGACAGGAGGGAGTTGGATCAATAGTTGGCTGGCCGCAGAAAACAGTTTCTGGCTGTTCAGCAGCCAATGCAAAAGGAAAACTGTCATATTGTGATCTTTATCAGGTAATCTTCATTACACCAGACCAATGATATATGTATATGCTGGTCAGCTAGGGGCACTTCTAATTCCTGCTTCTATTTGTGGTCTGAGCGCAGTGTGCTCACAAATTATTTGTTTACAGCCGTGAAAAACCTTCAATGTTCATCTCTTTTATTCTTTTTATAGGTAATCCATAACCAAGAACTTTCTCTCAAGACTACTTTATTCACTCAGAATTTTTAAGAAAGCAAGCACTGTATCAAAACTTATCTTTCTTCCTGTTTAAGAGGAATCTGCTAGTATCTTTTGTGCCTCTTGTTGTTGAGGCTTGACTGAAAGATTTACTGAGTATCCTTCAGTACGTTCTTGGAGGGTATTTGCGCCTTATTACGAGTGTTTCTGGGCTTATTTGAACAAAAGCAACTGCTAGCTGTGAAGGAAAAACAAACACTCTCTACGAGCTGTTAGCTTTCCAGGCGGCAGCCTGTGTGTATGGCAAACTCTACATGAAACACGATCATCTCCCCACAACCCCAGACCTGCAGAGCAGAGATATTTTACTTTTTTCAGTGCTCTGTAATACATATAGCTTCATCTCAGCGTATGCGAGGTGAGGATTTGTACATACAAGCCAGCAGCTCTGGCTCTTGTGGCATGTGGCTCTTGGAAAAGCAGGTTTTCAGAGCACAGCACAGCTTTTTAACACATCACCACTTACAAATCTAAAATAGGAGGGAAAAAATCACTTCCTCTTCATACAATGATAACAGAAATTAAATTATCAGAACATTTACCGTAATCTTAAAGTAACCACATTATTTTTACATTTATTCACAACTCCATTCTTGTGAACTACCATTATGTACTGTTTCTATGCCTAGTTTCCTGTTTTAAATTAACCCTGAAAAATTAAACTTTCTACTATAGAATTTAATGCCAAGCATTAAAAAAAAAATATTAAAAAATCATGGTTTACAGCTAATAAGATTTCCTTTAGAAATGTCTAAACTCTTACAATCAACATATACCTTAGCTATAATACACAATGATGTTTGACCTGCAAAGTATGTACCTGCATTTCAGGATGATAATTAAAGCTGATGTTTGTATGCATAAAGTGGACCTCACTGCTCCTAAAAGTTACCCCCTACCCCTTCTCTCTCAGTCCTTGGATTCTGTCCATCCTCGTTCTCCTCACCCCACCACCTTCCCCTCAGTTTCCATTTTTTGATGTTTTCCCTCTTCTTCTTTGGTTCATTCTCAGTCTCTGAGAGATTACTGCAGTAATTCTGCCTCCCACCTTTCCTGCTGCACATTTCCCTTCCCATTCACTTAATAAAGATAGTCATGCAGAGTGATAAGTTGATAATTAAAAACTATGTATACTGTACACGACTACAGTAACTACCTGCTAGCACATTTTCCTTCAACATCATCCCATTTCTTTTCAGTCTTCTGTTACCTTTAGCTCCTCCTCCTCCTGTCTTCTGGCTGCTTACCCCAGCTGCTTACCCTCTAATCTTATATACCATGTATTTACTCTCCCCAACACCCTTATTTGCACTTCTAGTCTCTTTCTACAAAACCTTAATCTCTTCTTTCTCTTCAGATCCTTTTCCAGTCCACCTTTCCAGCTCTCTCCCTCCATGTCTCTCTTCACTGCTTCAGCTTTCTTCTGCTTTTTATGTCTTCATGTGCATCACAAATGCGTCCTCCAAAACTTGTCACAATCTGCTGATTCCTCCGTTCTTGCTTGCTTTTCATGCTGTCTCCTGCTTTCTATTCTCCTTTTTAAAACTAGTTTCTGTTTAGTTCATTCAGTGTGTCCTGGATGAGGTGGCTGAAAATAATGCAAGGCGCTGCCATCTTTTCAAGAGGCAGCTTATTTCTGGGTGCAAATCTAGCAGGGGATGGTTGCCACCTCATCAGGCAGCAGCCTGGAGGTGGCAGCTTTTGTGAACAAATGGAACTTTGTGAGTTTTGGAGCAAGAATTGAAGATGAAGTTACACTGATGTTACTGACACAGTAGAATTCATGAAGTTCAGAGCACTCATGAACTTGCGCGGTTAAACTGGTTTTGCAGAATGCATCTCTTTAGAAACAGCAGTGGTCTTCAAATTAAAAACCAGTACATTTCAGGGCAGCAGAAGGTGTCACACATAGGAATATGGAAAGGATGTCTAACTATAAAATTTAAAATTTTTAAATTGCAGAAAATATTTTTTGTGTTACTAAAATATTATAAACATTTTAATATTATTGCAGCCTAAACAGTTTTCAGTTATATGGATGTTTTTATATACTATTATTGCAGTACATTTTAACCTACTGAAGTCTCAGTTTTCCATTACAGAATGTAGAGATTTTATTGAAAAATATCTACCCAGCCTAAGTTACCTGTGATAACACTGCCACAGAGAATTATGGAGTCTAACATATAACAAAAAGACTATTTTTCATACACACTCACACTGATAAAGAGATAATACTTTGAGCAAACTTTCAGACTGGAAAAAATCATAGCTCTATTAATACATTTCTCTGTAGCTAAAGATACTCCTACAAAATGAACTTTTTTTTAATATACGGTTTCACTTTCAGTCCAAATCTCAGCAGTGAACTCCATAAAAGAAAAGGGGATATATATCATCAAAAAATAACACAAGTCAGGAAACAATGTTGGTTTTTCTGACTACCCCATCTCTAAAACACTTTTTCACCAAAAGCATGAAAATAATATTTGGGTAACTTGACTCTGATTCATCTTTCTTAAGGTAGGGAAAATTGAATAAAAGGACACAGTTTGTATTATGTTCTCTCCCCCACAATTGCATTTTTCTGTATTTGCCATTCTCTTCCCAGAAAAAAAAAACAAACTCTTCAAGATTCCAACAATTTGTTCAGTTACAGCAACAATGAGACAGATACTGCTCTTGGCAGTCCATGTAAGACAGTTATTAAAATGTCATTGGATGATGCCATCGTGCTTGCCCAACCCTTTTCAAGCAAGGCTACCTCCACTGGAGTCTATCTGCTGTTCATACCAGTAAGAAATACATCAGCAAGAGGAGAGACACAGTCTAGCTTTTCCAGCAATCAGAATATTTTTCCTCAATATTCAGATTTTTTAAAAAATAATGTTTTTAATTTCTCCAGATTTGATTTTGCCAATACTCTAAATTAGAATTCCAAACAACCCGATGGTTCAGTCAAGTTGTTCCTGGCTCTTTAGCACAATTGTGCTTTGCCAGCAAATGAGTGACTTCCAAGAAATATGAAATTCAACTTCAAAAAATATGGAATAATTTTAGTCTGATCCTTTCAGTCGAATTTCCTTTTTTTAGTCTAAGCACAGGGCAAACCAAAAAGCACCAAGAGGGCACAGTTTTCTTAAAGGAAAATCTGGTCAGCACCTATCACAGCAAGACAATCATTAAAACCAAATGTCAATCTGCTACAAAGAGGGATAAGGTTTTAAATTAGTACAAATTGAAAATATATGACAATTTAAAAAATGCAAAATGAGAGAAATTTGTTAGAATCAGCAAACATCAGCAGCTTGTTTTAATATGTTGTTTAAATTTTGCTTTTAGTGTATGAGAATTAACTGTGCAGGTAACCGAAATGCATTCTTGAGAAAAGGTGGCACTAAGAAAGGGAAATTACCTTGTCCACTGCTATGAAAGTAGATATAAGCTCCAAACTGAGCCATCAGACAGTAATTTTTTATAGTTCTAAAAGAATGAATAGTCAGAAATTCAAAAAGGGCTACTGAAAAAAAAAAATC
>VZTV01013475.1:80075-106528 GCA_013400875.1 Anhinga rufa | reverse complement strand
CAGCCAAGCCAACACCCACTACACCAAAAC
This sequence comes from Anhinga rufa, assembly GCA_013400875.1. Taxonomy (NCBI): domain Eukaryota; kingdom Metazoa; phylum Chordata; class Aves; order Suliformes; family Anhingidae; genus Anhinga; species Anhinga rufa. The sequence continues at coordinate 106,498 of VZTV01013475.1, read as the reverse complement.
CCACCACATCTACAGCCAAGCCAACACCCACTACATCAAAACCCACCACAATTGCAGCCAAACCAACACCCACCACACCAAAACTCACCACACCTACAGCCAAGCCAACACCCACTACACCAAAACCCACCACATCTACAGCCAAGCCAACACCCACTACATCAAAACCCACCACAATTGCAGCCAAACCAACACCCACCACACCAAAACTCACCACACCTACAGCCAAGCCAACACCCACTACACCAAAACCCACCACATCTACAGCCAAGCCAACACCCACTACATCAAAACCCACCACAATTGCAGCCAAACCAACACCCACCACACCAAAACTCACCACAACTCCAGCCAAGCCAACACCCACTACACCAAAACCCACCACATCTACAGCCAAGCCAACACCCACTACATCAAAACCCACCACAATTGCAGCCAAACCAACACCCACCACACCAAAACTCACCACACCTACAGCCAAGCCAACACCCACTACACCAAAACCCACCACAACTGCAGCCAAGTCAACACCCACCACACCAAAATCCACCACAGCCAAGCCAACACCCACCACACCAACATCTACCACCACTACAGCCAAGACAAAACCTGCCACTACAACATCAGCAAAGCCAAAACTCACTACTACAACACCAGCACGTACCACAACAGCAAAGACACAACCGAAAGCTGCCACAACCACACACCCAGAACCCACTGAAACAGAAAGACCCAATCCTACTGAGGCAACCATGTTAGACCTGGATTATAAAGTATCTCCAGAAGTAGAGGTAGACACTGGAGAGCCTGTTAGCCCCTTAACTACAGAGGATCCAGCCTTATTAGAAAGCACAGCCTTCAGCCCTAAATCAGTCCCAGAAACAAATAAAGGTATCAAAGAGGATGGGAAAGAGAAATCAGCCTTTTCCAGTTCACGTCCATCCCTCAGCCAAATCATTCCAGACATCAAGTTAGGTTTCAATAAAGCTGAGCTCATAACCCCCTCAAAGTCAGTAGTCTTCAGCCCTGAAGAGCCTACCTTCTTGCGCTTAACATCATCTTCCAATGAAAAAAAAGGGCAGAGCCCTCCTTTCCAGACCTCCCTCTCAGGTAAGGTAATTGTGGAGTCTGTCCTGGCATGGACACTCAGACGTTCAGTGATCCCCAAGCAGCATGGAGAGCGCTTGGGAGGAACCAGCTTCAGACTGGTCCTATGGATCCTCGTCTTGGATGTGGCACCAACCCTTGTCCTCACTCTTTCCTCTAACACTGAAAGGGGCTGGTTGGATGTCCCGTTTGTGAAGCATGGTTTTGGTCACAGCCTGCTCCCCACTAACCCACCAGCTGTGTCACGCCGTCGCTGGATCGGTTCACTGCTGCCTCACACCTCACAGTGTCTTGGTGCACGTTACTGATGGACCTGCATGAGCGGGAGTTTCTTCTTTGTCCAGATCTTCCCCTCTAACTCCAGGTTTTCTTCTGCCAGCAGGTGCCCTGGACACTGAAGAACCAGAGACAAACTCAGACCAGACAAGCATGGATCAGCCCATGGCTGGAGCCCCCAGTACCTGCTTGGGGCTTTCATTCTTCCTCCTACCCAGTGTCATCCTGGTGGGTCTTTTGCTTTGAATGGTCTTTCTCAGCTGTCCCTGCACCAGACACCAAGGCTTTCTTCAGCATTGGTTGTTCCACAACCTTGGTAGGCTTGGGAGACACCATGGACAATTCAAGTTGACACACTCTCTTCTTACGCTGCCTTATCTGCTCCAGCCCTGAGGAGCCAAGGGCAGCTGCCAGTCCCATGGGAACTTGGTCCCCTTCCTGAGGAGACCCAAGGGCAGGAGGGTGTCTGCCATAATGCTGGTGACCTTGGACGCTTCTCCTTTCTTCCCAGCCAGCCTGGGCTTCTGGTCCGTTTTCAAACTGGAAATGATGAGCTATCCCACCCACCTGTGTGGCTGGCAGGCCCCACCACACCGTGTCCCCAGGGAAAGCAGAATGACTTGGAAACCAGAGCGGCAATGAGACATGCTCATTGTTTTTGGTGATTGTCTGTGGATGAGACATGGTGGTTGGGTTTGGTGTTTGTCGGATGAGTTTCCAACAAAAATGCTCTTTTCCCCTCTTGATGTGTCTGTTTGTCTCAATTTTGGAGAAATTTCATCTCTACCTTTCTTGTCCAAAAAGAGTGGCTTTTTTTTTTTCTCCACAGGAGAGGATTTCTATTTCCTTCCTGGTTCTAGTGCAGCTATGGCCAGTATCACCCAGCTGTACTCCTTTCTCCTCCTCACACGTCTGCAATCCTTGCCTCCTTCCTCTCTTCTGCTCTCTACTGCATGTACCCATTCCACAGTTAGTCCATTGCCATGACTTTATTTTACGCGTGTGCCTGCACCTGTGTGCGTGCACAGAAGAAAAATCTTCAGCGCTAAAGAGGAGTTACCGGCTCCTTCGTACAGCTTTCTTCTGCATGGCTTCCTTCTTTGCATAACTTAAGTGTATTTGAATTTAGATACAGATCCCGGTTGACATATATTTTGCGTGTGGTAGAACATGGTCTAGGAGAAACAAGTCAACACATGCGCTGGTACAATTTGAGCTCAAGAGAGCCAAGTGAATGATGTTAGAGGTTACTGGCGATTCCAGGACTTGTTGGAGGACCGCTTTCATTGTCTGGGACACTGCGTGTTTCGTTCCCCCATGTCTTTGCTCCCTTCACCTGAGGATTGCCAGTAACATGTGTTAAATACGTGACAAGCTTTGCAGACCGGTGGAAGGGACTAGGAGATACGGTCCCTTCTCTAGTTGTTGCATCCTTTGATTTCTTAAACACATGAGGTGGAGAATGACCTGAAAGCCAATATTCATGTCCTCCCCCATGATGCTGTGTCCTGTGCATCCCCAGAGCATGCACTGAATAAATCCTGTTGTGAAAGTCTGTTGTGGGGCGTGCAGTGTCTCGCTGGGGGGATCTGCAGGCCAAGGGCCTCCTTATTATATCTGTGAAATACTCTTGATTGTGTGCTTAGGTAGAATTGCTAAAGGACAATGTGGTTCCTGGGGGTGCTGAAGGTCTTTTTTGGCTTTCCAAACACATCCGGATGCCGGTTTTTGCAAGGTTGCAACTTACTGTTTTTAAGCCTGTGTAAAAGCAGCAGAAGGAGGAAATTGAGGATGACGCAGGGAATATTCCCCAAGAGCCCAGCTGAATGCAAAGCAAAAATGTGTCCCCACCAGGAATTTTTGGGCAAGGAAAGCAAAAGGAAGAGAGCTCAGAGCAAAAAACAGAGATCAAAACTGGGGCTGGAGTGCTTCTGGTTCCCTGTTTTGAGAGGCCCAGCAGCCAGCCCCTTCCTGCCCCCAAACACACACTTTTTCATCTCTGCAGCAAAGAAAAAGTTAAATGCAAGATCCCATGTTTCCGCAGCATTTTTGCTGTAGAACATCACCCAGCTGCAAGCAGCATGCGGGGAGAGGGCCTTGTGAGGCGTAAATTCGTGGCACAGGAGCAATGCAGGGATCAGACCTTTGCTTTTTGCTTTTCCTGATCCTTCTGCCCCTGCTTTGCCTGGCGAGGCTGCCCTTTGGCTCTGCATTTCCCTTCTCCCTGAAATCCTGCTGCAAGAGCCCAGCAACACCAGCTCTCTTACAGGAAACCAGCTGCCTGTGGGGTTTTTTTAGGTCACGGTCACCGCTAGCCCTGCTAAACGGTGACCGGCAGATGGCAGTGGGAGAGATGCCGCAGAGAACTGGGCAGCTCTGAACTCACTACGCAGAAGAACCCTACAGAGAGTTTAGTGCTTTATTTAATCACAAGCATCAGATGTAGTTAAGAATCAGATTAAAAATAACCTCCTGCCCAGGTGCTGTGGCTGCTGTATGCTCTCATTGCAGGCTCAGCTCCTGCTGCTGAGCTGCTTTCAGGGGAAAAAAATCCAGCCTTGGGTTAGGGACAGATGATGGAAACACAGCCAGAGCGGCTGCTGTTCGCCTGTTGAGAGGGGCAAGGGTTCAGGCAGGGATGGAGCTGGGAGAGCATTTCAGGACCATGACTGTTTTTCCATCTGGGTGAAGGAGAGTATAGCGTTAATTCCCTCTAAACAGTAAAAAGTGCAGAAAAGCATTTCTCCTTCCAGCAAAATCAGGGCATTTGGTCAACACCTGAGTTTTTGCCATGTTGGATCCCCCACCCTGCTGAGAGCCATCATGGAGCTGGAAGCAATTGTGCTGCTGATTAACAGCATTAGCAGAAGCCCATCAAACTAATTCTAGGATTTAAATATTTTATCATGATTTTGAGGCTAGCGATTCCTGAAAAAAAAAAAAAAGTTGAGTTTTGTTTTTAAGTTCTGGATGCATGCAGTTGTGCCAGGACCTATTTATAGAGTTCCTTGTAACAGAAAATTCAAAACCAGAAGGCAAATGCCCTTTCCTCTTCCCCCTGCACCCCAGGACAGCAGGGCTGAGCCCTGCCAGCATTTGGGATGGTTTGGTTTAGTCCTAAATTAGGGGTGTTTAGGGAAGGAGGGAAGGTGACCACATGGAAAGAGCAGGGTATGATGTGGTGCACAGAGGAGGACACAAAACATTCAAGGGAAAATTTTAGAGCATTTCCACTCCATTTCTGGGGTCGGCATGAAGGATGCTCTGGCGTCGGGGTGACATGGCAGGCAGCTCCTGGCTGGGAGAAGGAGGCAAAGGTGCTGCTGGATCCTGGCAGCCCCATAGCCATGCGTGGTGGGAGGAGCAGGAGGCATTTAACCATCAGCTGTGGTCAGCTGGGCTAAAATAATGGGATCTGGGGTGTTTATAAGACTTGGCTGCTTGGTTCCAACCCCACCTGCTTGCTTCCCTGCCCTCAACCCTGGGTCCTGTTTCCTAGCAGGGAGAGGGGCTGTGCCTGCTGTAGGTTGAGCAAGAGGGCACTTAGCTTTGTGGTCCTGAAGCTCCCCTGAACATGGTGAGTTGGAAGGGCTGGGGTAAGCATGTGCACCATCCTGGGGGATTTGCTAGCTGCCCAACATTCCCTCTGAGTATTTAGGCTGAAGGAGCTCTCTCTCATCCCAGTGTCCCCAGGGGTGCTAGCAGGGACCCACCTTTTTCCCTCTTAGCTTCCTGGCTGCTTTTTGCTAAAAGACAGTGCCTGCCCCTCCTTGCCGTTGCAGCCAGCAATAGCATTGCTGCCACAGCGCAGCTGCCCCACTGAGATGTGCCTGGGCATCCCAAATTTCCATAGCTGTAAGCTCAGGCAGCCTGCTAAGCCTCCTTGTGGGCAGAGGCTGCTCTTCCCATGCATCAGGAAGCATTAGAGGGAGTAAATATTGCCTTGGCTGGTTTCTGAGCCCTAGTTGTGATTTATCGGAGATAAGATGATGGGTTAGTGGAGCCTGGAAGCCCCTGTGTTCTCCTGTTGCCGGTATCAGTTATAGACATGCTAATAGAGAGGACTATCCAAGGCAGACAGAAGCCCAATCTGCAGCCCTTGAGCTGAGTGAGGGTGAGGAAGCAGGTTAGGACTTCATGATAGGATTTGGGTGGGCCCAGGAAAGCACCTACTGACAGCCAAAACAGATGGTCTCAGCTGCTCAGCCAACCCCATCTGCCCCGCATCCTCATCGTGTCCTGTGCCTGTGGCTTCCCTTTCATGATCAGGATTTTGGTCAAACGGAGAATTTGATCAGTGATGCACAGGAATGCTGGCCACCCCTCTAGAGGTCCCAATTCACCAGCCAAGCTCACTTCAAGGCAGTAAAAAGACACTATTTTTTAAAAGTTAAAACAAGTTTATTTTCACAAGAGAATTTCTCTAGTAATATATAATTCATGGCTTTCGGCTCACACAGTTTCACTGCTTGAGATTCTCCGCATTAACATCAATGCAGTGGAGGGGGACTGAACTGAATTCATTTGGGACACACAGGATTAGTTCTTTTCTAGGGGATACCTCTTAAATATGAAGTGGATATGTCGCTCTGTTCCCATGCTTGTGGTGCTATTTTAGTACCTTCCAAGCAATTTGCGGGTAGGAGCCCTGCCCCTCAGCAAGCAGCTAGAGGATAATAATGCAGCTAAGAGGACCAAGCTGTAGTTTCGCACAGCAAGTCGCCAGGACTGCTGAAGAGCCAGATTTATGGAGAGAGGACTACATTCCTTCACTGCTAGACACTGCGGCATCCCCACCCACCAGCTGTTGCCCAGCCTGAGGAAGTCGCATCCCAGCCTCGCTGCAGCTACGCCCCATCCCAAGATGCAGCGGAGCCTTAAACAAGCTGCTTCATTCTGGGGAGTCCCATGGCCCAAGCAGTCAGGTCTGGGTCTCCCTGTGCATTTGCTCAGGGTGAAATTTGATGGCTCCGATTTCTTTTTGCAGCTCTCTTCCTCCTACTTCATCTGAGAAGGTGTCCTCCGCTTGCCCTCGCTCCCCGATGTCTCAGATCTCACACGTTTCCCTGACAGTGAGATGGCAGTGATAATGGCCCGAGATGTCCTTCAGTCTTGAAGAACTGATGCAGCCCTGGTCATATTACAGCTCCACTCACAGTCTTGATCCTACTTACTTCAGAACATTGCAGAGGGACAGTCCCATCTGCTCCTAAGAACGAGAAGAAATAATGATTCCCTGTCTCTTGTCAAGTGCCTGAGCTCTGAAGCATGCTGTCTTCTCATATGTCTGTCAGATGACAGTGCTACCTGTCTGGGAGAACCCAGAAGGATTAGGACTTGCTCCCTTTGGCTCACACCTCTTCCTTACCTGTCTCTCCTCTAGAACAGGGTGTTGTAAATACACAAGAGCCCTAATCTCCTCACCAGGATTTGGAGTTAGGTTGATACAGATTATCAGATCAGAAAGAACCAGCCTCTAACTCTATACTATGGGAGAGCTGGGAACTTGTCCAAAACAGAATGCACTTCCTGAACAGGGGCCAACCAGCCAAATCTGATCAGCTCCCAGGGCTCTGAGTCCACAGGCTCAGCTTGCTCTTCTTAACCCAAACTTCAGAACTGGGTGCAACAAACTTAAATCGCAAGCTCAGATTTATCCTCTTTGTACCAAAGTATCCACTCCCCTCCAGACTTGAGGACAGACCAGAAAAGAAGAGCACACTTAAACCCTTTACAACTTTACCCCATCTCCTGCAAAAACAGAATAGAACTGAACGCCAGGAGCTGATGCACCAACCCATTTCATTGTTTCTCTTGCACCCATTAAAGAGAGAGAGAGATTTTTCTATAAGTAGGTGGCTCCATGCTCATATGACCGAGGCACGGAGCAGTCCCTGGAAGAATGCAATCCTGGATGCTATAAGAGAAGATCCACTGAGTTGTTCAACAATGCCATGCTGTGTTTTGGGAAAGAAGTGATGCCTCAGGAGCTCTGAGGCTGAGCCAGTCCTCCAGTAGTTTTGCTGCTCTTTAAGGAAGGCAATAGACTGTATAGTTATCACCTGAAATGGGATAAAATCCCTCCCACCAAACTATACAACCTACTACCTCACCTCCACAGAGCAGTACAGAGGTCTTGCCTGATTCACGGCCGTATCACTGGCTTTGCATTACTTTCACCATCTGCCACCATGCTTGGAGTAGAAGTAGATGACGAGAACTGAAGACCTGACTGTCTCCTTAGGAAAGACAGTAGATTGTATAGTTAGCTCAAAGGGAGGATAGGACTCCACAACTATTCAATCTACTACCTCAGCCTCAAGGACAGCTTGGGATCATGGTAGTCTAAGGCAATGAGATGGTTCTTATCCAGGCATCGGCTGCTCTGCGGCTCCTGTGAAGAGAAATGCATGAAAAAACATCAGACTTTATGATGTTAGGGAAAAGGAGTCTCATACCCAACCTTGTCCTGGAGCTTCCTTTCCTTATTTAAGCCTCCTTCAGTTCACTTGGACTATACTTTATCCTTGGCACTCTCACTGGCTGCAAACTTTATGTACCCAAGGGCTTATAGAAGCAGCAGCCCTCTCCTTTGGACCCAGGGCCATACATGCAGATAGCACGTCCTTCTGAAGCTGCAATAATGCCAAGTAACATACAGCCAGGCTGACCTCACCTCTTGAACACACAGCATATCTAGAACAAACCTGCCAGACCAGATAAGAGAATCCATCAATTTAGCTGCTATGCACTCCAGGGAATTGAGCAGATTAGAAATAACTGAGTACAAGGAAGCTTTTAGGCTGCAAATGTAATGGTATCGAGTACATCAAGGCAGATCTCATTTCCTAAACAAATGAGTGCAACATGCAGGCTTGGTGTCCCTTTAATGCTATAGCACAGCCAGGCAATATTAGCATGGATCTGAGACAGACTGGCTTCCCCCCAAGCCCTTGGCTCACCTTCTGAGACTTTTTCATTCTCTGTACACCCAAATACAGATGCAAGGTATTAAGTTGGTAGTTTAAAAGAAACGTGTGAGGTTCTTTTGCAATGAGAAAGAATTCCCCTTGAAGATTAAAGCAAGCCGTTACGAAAAGGGAGCCACCAGTAGCACATTAAGCAGGCTGCATGTGCAGCACAGCAGAGACCCAAAGGAGGGCTTCCCACGAGAGCTCAGCAGGAGGTGTCCCCAGCCTCCTCAAACATCTGCTGAGCGTTGTGGTGAGAGAGGCAGGGGCTAAGGCAGAAGTCCCCAGAGGGACAAAGGCTGCCTAATGCTTTGTGCTTCCACAGTTAACAGGCAACAGCCTAAATAAGTGAGATTCCTAAAGGTTTGCTGAACTATTGTAGTTGGGAGCCTTGAGGTGAGAGTTTAGGATGGCCTGAGGTACAAGGATATCTTTGCAGCAAGGTTTGGAGAGCGCCCCTGTTCCTTTGCAGAGCTGTCCAGAAGTCCTTCTCACTGGCATTCAGCACAGTCCAGGTAATTCTCTTAATTTCCTTTGACAAACTCAGCCTTCACAAGGGATGACCTACTGTGCCAGGCCATCTGGCCCAGGCCTCTCCTAGTGTGACAGGGTATAAACAATGTCAACAAATCAGTGTTGCGGGACTGATTCCTACAGCATTTAAGCACCCAGCCCATCCACAGTGCCAAGTACTTTGCATCCCAAACAGCATTCTGATGGGAAATATTATTCTTCCTGTTTTATTGGCATAGAAAGTGGTGCACAGAGGTTGTACATTCCTCCTTAGCACATGTAACACCAGCCAGAGCTTCACCAAGGTTACAATCAGGCTCAAAGGTCCATCCAATCTGTCACAGGCCACTCTGCCTCCTCAGGGACAGACATATTAGTTTAGACTAAAGTGGTTCAGCTTCCCAAAAATTAAGGTAGTGCCACAGGCATCAACCAGAAGGGATCATGGTGGCAATAAAGCCAGCAATTCTGCAATGGTAGAGGACTGGGAAGGGGGGTGGCCCAGATGACCACATCAGATGATGCATATAGCAGAAGACACCCATCTTCTCCAAAGAGACTCTTGGCAACTGACCTGGAAGAACATTTTTTCTTGATTCCACATCTGGTGGCTTATATTACTTTAAACATATAAGCAAGATGTATAGGCCAGGCATTAAAAGGTCACTCTTGATACCATTGCAGAGAATAGGTGTTTGGGCCAATCTCAAACTGTGGGTGGGAATTACGTTAAATAATTCCTAGTTCACAGAGATCTAATTATACCTGGAGAGAAAAAAAATCCCTTCTGACTTCTATAAGGAATCCTGAAAACAGGAGATTTAATTATAATAATTGTCTTAATGAGTATAGGTTTCAGGAATACCCAGCTGCTGACTCTGCAATCCTGATCTTGCCAGGATCTGTGAAGAAAGGATTCAAACCAGGAGGATTTAGAAATATTATGCCCGGTAAGGATTACTATGACCATCCTACCCTTAGTATCACTGTCAAACTTGTTTGTGCTAGGTGCTATACAAATTGCAACAACAGCAATGGGTTGTGGTCTAAACCATCTGACAAAAGATGGGGAAAGAAGGAGAGTAGAGAGGTGACCAAATTTGCCAAAGATCACACAGCAAGTCCATGGTAAAGCTGACACTGGAACCAGCCTTGGGAAGTCCTGCTCCAGTCTCTGGTCGCACTGCCAGGGCAATGGTTTGCCTGGCCAGCCTAACCAGGTTAGGACAGGTTGATATCTGCCTCCCCCAACTGTCTTTTGACAGAGAGGGAAAAAGTGATGTTCTGTTTTAGTATCTGCAGGAGAATCATAGATCCTGGGAGAAAGAAGATCACACACGTACTGGATAACAGCTCAATGGTAAAACCCCGCTGGGGTTTCACAAAGAGGCATTACGAATCAGTCATATATCCATGCAGCCATAAGATTTGTGCAAACTCCATATCTACTGAGATTCTCAGCAAAAATCCCACAGCAGTCACCAAAGTGAGCTGCGTGCCAGCTCTGCCCTGCTTTCCAGACACGAAGCCTTCCCTTCTAGCATATCACTGCTGAAGCATTAGATTTACAAGTGCCTGAATGTGCAAAATCCTGGATAAAATAGCAACAGGGTCTGTAGGAGTCAGAAGCCTATACCCCAAAGCCTCTCACTGCCTTCTAAGTTATTTAAGCTCAGCTTTTGAAAATTTTGGGGTACTTGACTGCTAAGGACTGGACCTATTTGAAAAACACCATTTTCTGTGCAGACCTTAAGGTAGTGGCACTGCAATTTTCCCTTCCCAGATCCATGTGAGTCTTTCAGAACTAGCCAAATTTGATTTTTGTGAAAAAGTTTGGTCAGTCTCCACAAGAGACTGCAGGAAGGTCCCTGTGCTCAGCGTGTGCCCCAGCACAGTCCTGCTGTCTAGAGGTGTTTAGAGGGGTAAAAGAAATTGGCAGGTAAAGGATTAATATGTTTCTTCACAGCAAGATCCTCCAGGCTGGCAAAAAAATGGCATTTCCAGTCCAGTTTTCAGACTCGTTTTTGGGATGGAGAGGTGACCTACAACTGTTCTTCAGTTAGCAGGGCTCAGGGTGGCTCATGATGACCAGCTAGCCGCTCAGACCCCCAGCAGACAACCCAAGCTGATGCCCCCCAGCTTTCAAAGTATCTGCAGACCAAAGATGCCCGAGCACGGCCAAGTCTCTGCCTTTAAAACAGGGAGGCACGCAGCCCACCTCAGAGAGTAGAGCTGGAAAGGCTCCGAAGCTTTGAGGAGCTGATCTGGTTTATTAAGGAGCACTGAATGAAATGGAGGAGGGGGGAGGAGGGAGGAGGAAACCATAAAACAACAAAGTCGCTCCTTTAAAAGCAGACACTGCTTTCAGCCTTTGTATAGCCGCAGTCCTGCACATCGGTGCCAAACGTGCCGGGGACAGGCAGGGTTTCTCAGCGGGAAATCAGGGCCCTGCGTCTCTGAGAGGCTTTTCAGCCTCCTGGAGCACGGGCTGGACTGGGGCAGAACCAGCCCTGACCAAGGCGAAGCCTGCGTGCAGCCAGCCGGCTGTGTTGGCACAAAATGGCTGACTGTCGGCCATTTTGTTTCCTTAGCTTTGCCTGTAGGGAAGCCGGTAGTGACTTCATGTCCTCACCTCGCCACGTTGCTGGAGTGGAAAAACGAAAAGAAAATGGACCAAAAAAAAAAAACCAACCCCGAAACCCAAAATAAGTGAAAACAAAAAGAAGGGGGGAACGTTTTCAATAGCTCCCCAATGTTGCGGGGGCATGCAGCCACATACAGCACCGTTCAGAGCCGTGCGGCTACCGGCCGGCAGCGAGGAACCCGCTCACAGAAAAAGCAGCAGACGGCCCAAAAAAACATCTTGAACGTATCCTGTGCCACTGGAAAGCAAAAAAATGACATTTGCCAAAGTAGCCACGAGGACAATTTGCTTTTAACTTCCCATAGGCCAGGGAAACCTCTCAGAAAAGCAAGGCCAACCATCTTCCCAGACACCCGATCCCGGAGTCAATACTAAAATATCATGCTTTGAAAGAGTTAATCAAAGGTGCTGTGACTAGGGAAAGGGAAATGGAAGTAAAAATATTTCAAGTTCATTCTTACAACAGCCCCCGTGTCTCAGCAATGCTTTTCCTCCATGCTCTTTTAATGACGTAGGTAGTATTTTATATTGATGTTGTCATAGCATTTGTTTATTATTAAACAATTAGCAGGTATCTTAACAAATAGCTACTCATCTATTAGAGAGTGTTTCAAGTCCTATCAGACGTTTATAAACATCTGGATCATCATTAATGAATCTGGTATTGTTACCTATAATACATGCATCTGTAACCTGCTTGTTACATGACTTATCTTTTATAACGCTTCATAAATCCGTTATTAAAGGCGGCCACAAAGGTAATGTTTTTTCTAAATGTTCATGTTCATGTTTTTCTAAACGTTACCACAAAAGCAACGTTTTTTTCTAAATGTTCATGTAAATTAGCATATAATTTACACTCTCCTGAAGGAAAAAAAAAATCCCAGATTTTTGTCATAAAAGTAAAACAGGTACTATTGATATTTCATAGAGTAATTTCTCTAGAATACTAAAAATCAAGAGATATAATAGAAAAAAAATCTTTTTGTTTTATTTTTACCTGCTCCATACTCAATTCTATAGGTTAACACAAGAATCTAAAGAAAGAAGATCCTTTCCTGTAATACTCTATAAAGCTCTTCCATTAATACTGTTTTTCCTTCTCGATGTTCTGTTCAAAAGCTGCTCACAAAAGGTGCGCAGGTAACGTCCACCCCTAACGTAGATTTGGACCAAAACATTTAATTTGCAATGCAAACCGCCTGCCCAGTGCCCATGCATGCAGCCCCGGCTCTGGGACCACCATTGCCCATGCAGTTCTCTACATTGTCTGTTTGTAAGCAAGCCAAGCAGATATGGAGGCAAATACCTTTCTGTTGTACAAGAAAAGCGAATTACCCTCTTTCTGCTCTCCTTCCCAGCTCCTCTCTGAAAGTGTCTGCTTCTCTCCAGATGTCCAGGCAGCCCCTCAAGGAAAGACAGGACGATCACCCCAACACCGATGGCTTATCAGAGCCCGATCACCCCATGTCACTGGACAGAGATCTGTTCCTCCAAGCGTCCGTGAACGAAGAGACGTGACTACTAACTACAAGACATCCAGGCTACTGAAGGAAACGCAGAATCACTTAAAAAAAAAAAAAAAATCGCTTTTATTTGGCGCATGTTCTGGTATTTTTGCCATGCTTCTGCACAAAATTGTATGGTAACGCCACCAAGTTCCCTTAAACTTTCAAGGCATGTTACTGTTGATGGCGTCTCTGTTGTGTATCACACCTTAACGTGTGCAGGATACACATGCTGGTGCAGTAAACAGCTTGTTATCACAGTACAGCTCCATCCTCGTAAGAAAAGCAAGGGCTTTAAAAGCCAAGAACAGCTATTTCTTTTAATATTTAAATTAAGATTTTGTATTCCTGAGATCAAAACTTTCAAGACAAGAAGGCAATAAACAAAACAAAAATCCCTAAAAAAAATCCTCTAGATCATTTCAGCTAAATCCCGGCACTGGCAGATCAGTGGAAAGGTCAGATCTCATATTCACCAAAAACAAGAGGACACACAACAGGTTAAAATGCTACCGTCCGGCAATGACCAGCTCTAATCATACCAAGCCGATGTGTAAAACCATCCGCCCGTCCAAAAACAAATTAGACAACAGTGCTCTCTGGTACTTTATAAATACAGAAGAAAGGAGGGCTGTTTTATTGAATATAGCGAACAAACCTTTCCGTCCGGCTATACCGTGCAGCCCCGCGACTCTGCATGCACCGAGTAGCCTTGCGCTGCTAATACAAAAGCTCAGTTTGGCAATTCCAGGCATTTTCAGTGCTCAACATACGCCAAAACTACCCACTCTCTGCCTCTGACTTTGGTCTCGTTCCAAAAGGTCCTTTTTTTTTTCTCTCTTTTTTTTTTTCTCTCTCTCTCTCGCTACAGCCGGTGCCACGTAGAGACGGGAGAGTTGGGCTTGAACATGGCCGCAGCCTCCAAAAAAGAGCCAAGTCCCAGCGTCCTGGCTTCCCCCTTCCAGACGGAAAACAAAATGGCCATGCAGCAGCCATTTTGTTTGCTGCGGGATGGGAGGGAGAAGGGAAGGGAGGGGAGACGCAGGCCAGGCGGGAGCACACGGGAAGGATGGGGGGGGAGAGGGAGGGAGAGGGGAGGGCGTCGATTCGGCAGGAACCCAAAAGCTCTGCAGCGATGCCCGGGCGCGTCCTCCCTTCCTCCCGCCGGGGCTGTGGCCCCGTCCAGCCCCACAGCAGGACCCATGCGGAGGGATGGGCATGGGGTCGGCTTTTCTAGCCCTCTTAGGCCGGTTGAGCTTGAGTTGTCCGGCCTGACAGGGGTTACGCTTCCTTCCCTGGGCCTGGCTGGCACCTCCATCCTGCCCGCTGGCATGGGCAGGCTCCTGCTTGGCCACTGCTGGCACCGCAGGGCTCAGGCTCTGCGAGAGCTCCCGATGGGAGCCAGGCAGGAGAGCGGAAACCAACCCGGTAACGTCAAACTCCTGAACTTCCCTGGGCAGGAAACGGTGTAAATAACACCCGCGGGGAGGGGGAGAGGAACACGGAGCAGGCGAGGAGGCCTTGGGGATGGTGGCTCGGCGGCAGCATGGCCCCTACAACCTGGATCCTCACAGCACCTGCGGCGAGGAGGCCCAGGGAGGAGCGATCGAGGTTTCCTCGCTTGCTCCTGTCTGCCTCAAAACCAGAGCTGCATGGCTGAGGCCCATGCGGAGTCCAGGCTGGCCTGCAATGGCGCCTCCCCACTCTCAAGCGCATGGGGGGACAGTGCAGGCAGCTGCCTGGTACCTGCCCCTCACGCAGGGTGCAGGTCCGTCCCTGTCCCTCCGAGCACACCGGGAGGAGCGAAAGGCTGTGCGAGCAGCGGAGGATGGGGCTGAGCCGCACTGCAGGCAGCGGGGCTTGCAGGCAGCCCTGCCTGCCCAGTGACCAGATGGCTCTCTCCAGCAGTGCCTTGTGTCTGCAAAGCACCTCGCAAGCTCCATGACTTTTACCTGTCTTTCTGCCCTTCCACAGACCAACACTACAACTGCTCTTTCAGACAGCACGCCTATGGCTTGAGGGACCTGAGACGCATGGAGTGAAACCTCCTCAACCCTCTTCTCCCTGAAGGACAGAGCTGAACTCATAGTTAATAGCCTCACTGAAGAAGTCAGCAAGCTGCAGCAATGAAGTCCATCCTCCAACACGGAGGTGAAGTCCCTTCAAGTCCTGACCAAAACCAGACAAGAGGTTTTTAGAGCAGGGCAAGCACCTTGTGACCTTGTGTGAGGGTACCCAGCTTGGGAAGACCCTTAGGAGGACACAAATCACACCTCCCAGCTTTCTGCTTCTGTAGGCAAGACAAGTGGTGAAAACCAGGACTATTCCCAGCACTTAGGATTGGTACAAGTTCCTAGTTACAAGCCCTATCCCATAAGGATGCAGGGAATGGGAAATGCCTAAACCTAGCACAGTTTTGAAGCTGTTACAGATCTTGTAGGAGAATCCTATAAGCAAGCTTGTTAATTGGATAGGGCACTTTGTGGCATATTCATGTGGGATAAATTTAAGCACTGGAGGCTGGACCTGCTAAGCTTTATCTAGTCAGTGGGGAGGGCAATTTCTCTGCAGAGTAATTTAGAGCAGAAACATAATGCCAACATCTTGAATTATCCTGTGAAGAAACCTAAAATGGTAAGATTTTTTTAAATAACCACTATTCCTCACCATCTGATCCTCTACCAACTTTCTGTAAAGTAACCTAAGATCTCCAGGTGAAAATTATTATTAATGTATTGCTTCGTAATTTGCTGTGATTGATTAGTCTTATTAAAATGTCCCTGAAAATAAGCATCACCTGTAACAAACTCTATCAAGTGCCTGCCCATCCTAACTTCTCATATGGGCTTGGTGGGGAGCCATATGGCCTCAGAGGTAGGTTTGTGCACTCTATATTAACCTTGTAGTTTGGGAATTTGGAAAGTATTTGAGAGATCCAAGTCTGGTTTATTTTAATAAGATTTGGGAAGGCAAGGCTCACTTGAGAACCCTAGCTTTTGCACTGAAAGAATATTGCATTTCTGGTGCAATACTCTTCCAGGAAAAACATTAAGGCAGCTTGCAGAATAAAGACCAAAGGGCTCTAGATGCCTATAGCAATAGGTCAAGAAATGTCCACATGCAGCATGTCAGTTGAAGCTAGAAATGAGAAATAATTTCAGTTGCTCTTGACACCAATACTCTATTCTAGAAAAACCCTGACAAACTGAGGAATTTTATTTTTATCCTTATCCTCAGTGAAAACTTACTATGACCAGGGCAGGACAAGATACATTTACAAGACAGGGTGTTTTGCCTTTCCCAGTAAGAGGGCCCCTAGATCAGCTAGGCAGCACCTTGCTGGTGAGTCCCAACATGGAGTAATAAGGGATTAGGGACATGCATGGGGCTGGGATTGCTGAAGACCTTAATAGGCCACACAAAATTGCATATAGCCCCTCAACACTAGTTGCTTATTCAATATATCTTAGTCAAGTGGCAGGGGGTATGCACAGGGTGAAAGATGGGAATAAGAATTTAAGAGTGAACAAGAGGGTGTGCGCGCTTGGGAGGCTTATTAGCATGGAGGGGAAGGTGTCTGACTGTGTAAGCAAGGGAAAGAGATCACAAATGCACAGGTTTTGTGGACCCGGGTTACTGAAAGAGCTGAGCTGGTTTGTGTTAGGAGAGGGAGGTGTGAATATGATTAAAATGCTGGAGCTTTACAAAGGGCAAGGGAGGACTTGCTGAGCAGGGGGATATTTTTGTAGCCTCCAATCTGGGATGCTCTGGGCTCAGTAAGCTGGTGGTAGATTAAGACATGGTCATGAAAGGAGTCCCTTCTTCAGGACAGGCCGCTTGCTTTTGGTGCTTTCTGCTTTCAGATGCTGCTGCTGCGGCCTCACCGGAGCTCTCATTCAAGGCACACCCTTGACATTGCTGTTCAAGCTTCCAGTGTTCTGAAGGGCTTACTGCCTGGGCAAAAGCTGGTTGAAGGCCAGGAGCAAAGCATTGGTAAGGTACATGGGCCCATGCTTAAGCCCCAGGAGTCTCTCTTCCTCAGGGACGAATCATTGAATTCAGGATTTGGTTCTCATTCTTCTACACACGTGTACTTGCTGCCAAGGATTGTCATTTGACAGTAGGTAGAGCAAAGCATGTTGTGTGACTTCAGATCAGAGCTGGGTGGGAAGAAAAAGACTCTCATTTCTGTTTATGATCAGGACTCATGAGAAAGGGTTTGTGATGCTGTCATGGGTCTTGCAAGCCAAAGAACTCTATCCTTGTGCTTTAGTTCTGTTTTTTCCTACCACGTTGTAAAGCTGTGGAAATCAGCTGCTCATCATCATGTGTTTGAATCTGTGGACTTCCTCAGCATCAAAGCTTCCCCTCTGGCTGTTTGCTGGAGTCTCTTCAGGTCTTATTCTTCTGGTCTATTCACATCCCACTGAGCCCATACAAACACAGACCCACCGTCATCTCTCACATGCTCCCTCCTCCCTGCACTGGCCATTTTGCTTCTGGCTCATGAAATTTAGAGTGGATGAAAATGTGAATAGGAAGCAAAGGGATTTTATTCATTTGCTGATGAGAAAAACTTTCCTTGTGAATGGGGAGAAATGGTATTAGCTTTTTTCCTTAGCTGGTGCGAGCATGCTCTCTCTCACCTTCTCCAGGGATATTTGGATGGATTCTTTTCTTCTCTAGGTTTTTCCAGCAGCACCTTTCCCCACTGGGCCTGAGCACTCTCTGGGAGTCTTTAGGATTTCTCCATTTCTGTCTCAGGGGAACTATATACATAAGGTGGCAGCAGCAATAACAAAATCATTTGGGAAGAAAAAAACCAGGCTTAGCTGCATTGCTGAATTCCTGCGTCCAGTCTTAGTGAGTCACTTTGCCTCTGTTTCCTCCTTTGGGAGATAGATACTCCCTACCTGGGATGCAGAGAAGGTTAATTAGTTAATGTACTAATTAACCAAATGAGCTTTGAACAATGGAATTGCTTGAGGCAGTAGATCTCATGAAGGTCTAAGTCTAATACTGGCTTTAACAAGGGTGGGCTCCCAGTTGTTATCAGCTGGGACACCTTGCCCTCAGCCACAGAGAAAAGAATTGAATTTACCTGCATTATTCATACTGTTGCCACAGCACATCTGAAGCACAAACATCCAGAGTCCATCCAAGCTCTTCCCTGCCTGCTTCTCCCACCAAGGCTGAAGATGGAGCCAACTTTCTTCTTGTCACAAATGCAGCTCTGGGGCTGCAGACCAAGGAAGCGGAGAAATCCAAGCTAGGGTTTTTGACAACATTGCTAGTCTATTTGGTGCATGCCCAGCAGTCTGTTTGTGACTCATATCCCACCTTGCTCTGGAGGACTGCATGCACCCAAGGCAGTTTCTCCTCTGTCTTCTGGAAGATGCGTGGTGGTAGAGAGCACTCTGTCTGCTAAAGTGAGAGGTGGCTCCACTTTCCACATCACTGGGACCCATCCCAAACTGGATTTGGAGTTGCAGTTGCAATGAATCCCGCAAGCCAAATGGTTTTAGACTTTGGGCAGTCCTGACCTCATCCAAAGGCCATTTCATACAGCTTCAAGTGCGTTATGTGTCTATAGAGGCAACTGAATAGTGAAGTCAAACCCCACAGCGGAGGCTGTAACCTAGTTCTGAAATGTTCCAACAAAGATGTAACCACCAGAGATGATGGAGGTTATTTGCCTTACTCAGACTTGAATACAGCCATCCATCTAGACCCTGGACTTCATCAGGGTGTCAAAAGTTACCCCTTAGAGTGAGACTGTCTCTAGGCCATCCTGCATGGCCTGGATGGAAGAGAAATTGTGACAGTTTTGATTGCTCAAGGAGCTGAGGTCAACTTTGATTTCCAAATGTGAGACTAAATTCTCCTTCCACTATAGTTCTGCAAGCTCTGAAACTCTGCAGGTTTAGCTGGGTTCCTCCCCAGCTGGAAAAGAAAATGCAAGGCAATGTCACAGCTCTTTCTTCTATGTCACATTTATACAATGCAAAGGCCTAATCTTAAGAAGGTGAAAATCATAATTAGGCAGGCAAGCACCCACAGTCTGAAAAATGCATCCCTACAGTCTAGTCTAGTCTGAGGCACGTATCGTATTAGGCTCCTAAGGGCTGAGTTTTCAGAGCTGCATTTTCAGAAATGCACTGCCGCTGAAAGCAGGTCCCCTAAAATAAGCAAGATTAGCAAATGTTCCCACCTCCAGCAGCTCTGACGATGACACCAACAGACAGATTTTCATCACCCTTTTGGCTGAGCCCTTCTGGAGCTGTGGACATATTTTCTACAGGCAGAGTTCTTTACAAAACTCCCTTTTTCCAACACAGAAACTATACAGATTCCTAACTGCAGCCAAGTTTGACCACAGATACCATAACACAGATCCATCTCTCTTCCCTCTTTGTTGATGCAAAAATGCCTTGGAGAAATAATATCAATATTTCTTTGCTAATTGATGGTGTTGTGTTGGCTTTGACCCATCAGTTGATTGGCCATCCTCGACTGTCATTTCCTAAAAACAATATTTTTCTGCTTGTTTATCTTCCCTGGCCTTGTCTGCACACAGCCACCACCCAAAAACCTCTCTGTCCAGGGAGTAGAATTTATCGCCTCTGTTTCAGTAGCAGCAGAACACAGAACAATGTAGGGCCTATGCAAACAAGTACTGCTGTTTTCTTTTGCTTTTCATTTATTCCTTAGTGGTAAATCAATGCAATCCAAAACAAACAAGAATCAGAAGATTTAGGACCCAAAAAGCAGTCCACAGCAATATAATAGGGGCTGAAGACAGGTTGCATTTAGAAGTTAAGCAACAAGTACCCCTTGAAAGCAAACTAAATGTTTAATCTGTGATGCATACCTCAAATTGTTTCTGGCCGGTAATGACATTTTGGCGCTCTGCAAATGGCAGAAGCTCAGGTGCCTGGATCACTTAACGCTATACGCAGGAGAGGGCTGGGCTGATCGTGTGAAATGCTCTGGGTCGGGACCATCTTTATCCGTATGTGGACAGCACTTAGTACAATGGATCCCTCAAGACACTCCAATGACCAAATGCAACACAAGACCTAATATAAGTGCAGGTTGACACAGTTTGATTATACAAATCTGATATACATTTAAATCAGATATAATTTCCCAGGACTGGGAATTATAACCCTCAGATTTTGTCCTGACTCTGTCACCAAGCTTGACCTTCCAGAAGACCCTAAAGGACCATGCAAGCTTGAGCCACTGCATCACGAAAAAGCATTGATCCACCCACCAGCTCCCACTTTGACTTCATTTCAGCCCAAGGTGCACGTTGGCCTGACGTTTGCAAGCCAATGCAGGGCTGCCACGTGTTTTTTTGCATAGTTGGACAAGATTGCCAAGGAAAAGGAGGTGGAAGAATACTCAGGATCCTGCATCAGCAGCTATCAACTTTAACCAGTGTTTCTGCAGAGCGGGACTGAAAGCCCAGTCCCTTCCATGACCACGTGGGGACTGTATAGCCTGTACTCAGGAACCCACGTGATGAACAAGACTTTACAAGCCTGGCAGCCGAACATAATCCACCTTTACCTGCTTGCGCCAAAGTTGAGCTCAGATGAGCAGGCAGTGTCTGGAAAGCTGGGCTTATCAGCATGTTACAAAAATCACTTTGAACTTTTGTTCAAAGCGCTTTGGAGAAGACGCCCACCCTCCCTCCAAAGAAGAGGCTTTTCCTGGCCTTGGTCGTGCTGTTTGCAGCAGTTGTAGCTGGTTTGTGGGCTGCAGCTCTCCTGGGGCTCCCTCTGGCCTGACCTATGCTGCCGAGCCCAGCAGCTAGAGGGAGCAGACGCCTTCACCGCATCCACGGCTCAGAGCAAGCCTTGTTCTCAGCCTGCCTGGAGTGGCCATGGCAGACACGGATCAAAACAGTGCCCGGGAGGCATCTGCCTGCAATGGGGTGTGCGCTGTTGATGCGCAAGGATGAACAGATGGGTTGATTACACAGGGAGAAATGGACACTAATCGTATCCAGATTCACCAGCTGCAGGATTTCCTCCTGAGCCCTAAAGGACAGGAAGCCCTTACCTGCTTCGTTATCCTGTCTCTGTTCATTAGCCCCTTCCCCCGCCCTGGGAACCACATCTCGGCTAATCCCCTGGGCAGGGGAGGGCCCAGACTGCAAAACTGAGATCCAGATGGGAACTCCCACAGTGCTCAGGCATGGCTGGATCCAGCCCCACATCAGGGGCCTATCCTAGCTGTCAGCTCCAGTACAGCCAGGCTCCACCGGCTCAAGTTTCCCTACTTTGGGAGCTTGTTGCTGGACTCTTCTTTCGCCGCTGCCTCTCTGAACAGCCAGGAAGATTTCAGGACTAACAAGAGCAAGTTGTGCAACAAAGACTGCGTTGGGGATCGACACATCATGTGTCACCACGTCTCTGCTGAAGATGCAGCCGCTTCTGGGGTGGAGTCCAGTGTGTGTTGAACAGCACACGGCTGACAGAGCCAGGGAGTGAAGGAGCTTTTGCAGATTTAAAACAGCAGAGGCAATCCCCCAGCAGGCTGTAGTCCGACTGACCAGACTGAACTGGGAGGTGATGGTGGAGACCTTATCTGTATTCTTATTCCTGGGAGATTGAAACATGCTGAGTGGTCAGGTTTCATCGCCTGCTTAGCTTTTTTGCAGTGCCAGCTCGAAGAAAGGAGAAAAACCCTCCTAGACCCCTTTATCCATGTCCCTCTGCATCCATCCCAGCTCTCTTCAGCTGCAGTGACATGCTCCCAAGGCAACGCGGCTGGAGGCATGATCCCAGGTGTCCCCCCTGTGGGACTGCTCAGCTCCCAGGGTCTTAACTCAATCCTTCTCCCACAAACAGGAGCCCTGGGAGCAGGTGCACAGAAATTCAAGCTCTTGGTACAGTCTCCACATGAGGAGTGCAGCCTGCTTGAAAAACGTTATAACCCAAGCCGTTGCCCTGAGTCGGGCTTTTTAGAACCCTCTCTCCTTGCATGCCCAGGGTGCATCAATTCCCAGCCCTCAGGCTTCTGTTGTGAAACTCGGTACAAGCAATTAGCCTGCTCCCGGATGGATGGGATGCTGCCTGCTCCCAAGCTGTCCTGGCTCCACACGCTGGAATGCCATGCGCTGCCCCTGTGACCTCTGTTCCCCTCGGCAGAGCTGGTGCCCAGCACTGAGCAAGCCAAGACTGAAGGAGAGGAGAACCACTCCCTGAATTCTTGGTGTCACTCCCAGAACCTCCCTGCCCAGCCGAAGCTGCTTCATATCCCCATGCCTGGCACTAAAACATCAGCACAGGTCATCCCACGAGTTCAAACCAGACCCTGAAGATCCTGACTGAACAGTTGACCAAGTCAAAGGTGATCGTGGCTGCCCCGCAGAGCCCTCAAGCTGGGAGGAGGAGGAAGAAGCACAACACTTGTCATGGTCTTGCAGGTGAGGAGAAACCTCCTGCCTGGTCCTGTGTGGGCTGGGGCTGCCAAGGGATGCACGGCCACCTCCCTTGGGCTGGTCCTCGGTCCCCAAGCCCAGCAGGACAGTGGCGTTGATGTGCTGGCAGCAGCCACAGGACAGGACAGCACTGGTGGGAATGAGCGGGAGAGGTGCTTGCAAAGCCACCACCCCACAGCCTGGATATGGCCCTCCCAAAACCACAAGGTATTACATACGGGGTGGTATTTGGTTGTCATCATCACAACAATATAATACCTACCTCTTAGACTCCACAGACCTCACTTTATACAGCAGGTTGGTTGTGCCCTTTGCTGGGCTACTTCTTCTCTTACATTTTCTGTGGCCAGGACTATCTCGTGAGCGACCCTAGCATGCCAAACCCAGCGTGCATTAGCCCTGCGTATCTCATGGGCTTTCCAACTGCAAAGCCAGACAGCACAGCTCAGTGCCCATGAGCAACCCTGCAATAACAAACCGGCCGCCTCGCTTTGTCCTCCCAGACCTCACCTTTCGCAGCAGCCAAGTAACATCAAAGATAAACAGTGGCCATGAGCAACTCCACAATAACAAACCAGTGCCACAGAAAAAAAGTGGAGGGAAATTAGGGAATGAAAGAGGTGGCAGAGAGAGAGAAAAAAACGTCAGGAAGGAAAATAAATTACATTGATTTGTCAGACTGACCAGCTGTGGGGTGGCATGGAGGGTGAATTAGATCTAGGTAGCTCTGGATACTGTGTGTTCCCCATGGTACATGAAGCTGCCGGCATCAGCTCCCCCTTGGACACGTTTCTACAAGGATCCTGTTAAACTTGTGCCCCCAAATCCATTGGAACAATTAGTGGAAAGGCCAAGGACAAAGTCTACAAAGGCCAAATTCAGTCTCCCTGCCTTTTACCTCCTCTTTCCCCACCAGAAGCTGTCACTGGAGTGGTGAGGCTGAATACATGGATGGTCCAGCATGGGGGAAGCTGGTCCCCTCAGGTCTGGCCTGTGGAGACACAGAGCACAGCACTTTCTGCAAGTGTAAATCAGGCAATTTTCACCAATGCGAGTTTTGCTCCAAGTTTTGGTTTTGTTGTTTGTTTGTTGGTTTTGTTTTTTTAAAAAAAAAAAAGAAAAATAAAAAAGGAAATAATCCAAACTCTGCCTTGGCCAAACCTGGCCCTTTTAAGGAAAGGAAATTTCCCAGAGCCACCCTCGACAAACCAGGAGGCCCGATCCTGCTCTCTGGAATGTCAGTGCAAGTCCAGAGTGGCTCTGCTGACTGCTGGGGGGTGACAGCAGCCAAACGAGGTTCGGGCCTTGGAGAAAAGCTCCTGGTCTCCCACCTGGAGACGGAGCAGAGCTCACACCAGAGCAGCCTGAGAGCAAACTCCTGATTCAAAGGCAATAAACGGCAGAAAGATCCAACTCCCAATTTCAAGAATTCATCCTTTTTGCTGAGCCATGTTCTGGAAGCACGAGCCCTATTTTGCTGCGAGCTGTGTGGAATAAAACAGCTGCGTCCCTTGGCTGGATGGCTCTTCCAGGGGTGCCAGATGTTTTGCTTAGGACACGTCAGAAGTGTCTTGCTTGAGTTCTGACTTTCTCTCCTCTCAGGCTGCCCACTGCAGAGCCCACTGGAGCCATCAGCTTCAGCAGGATTTTTATATCCACTCTCCCCCTAGCTTTTTCCAGGGAAGCAATAGGGATTGGGGACAAACTGGGAAAGGTCTGGTTCCACCCCAGTCCCTATTTGTATAAATAATCTGTAAGGGGAAAGCCGGACTGAAGAGTAAAACACTAGTTCTGCCTTCTCACTGGCATTAAGGGTCGAGATGTAAACCGGTGTGTAAATGCTCTCTGCTGAAGAGGGCTTTTGGGGGTCAGACCCCACGAACGAGTGACCGCCCCCAGCTCCCACAACACAGGAGTTTCAGCTTCCAAATCAACCGGACACCGCCGTCCCGGCTGCCAAACCTGGGTGCGCGAGGCCACGCAGCTCACCGTCGGCCTGGAAAGATGCGCAACACCCGGGACAGCACCTCTGGGAGGCGAAGGGGCAGGCGAGACAACCCCGGGGATGTTCCCAGAGCATGGTCGACACGGCCGGCGCAGGCTGGCAGGTTACAGAAGCAAAGCGGGGCCGGGGCATTCGGGTGCTTTGTGGCCAGCTCGAAGTCTTTACTGTAGGGCCATGTGTCACTCACTGAAAGAGGGTTTTTTTTCGGAGAAGGGAAGAGGAGGGGGGAAGCCAGGCGGAGGGGAAGTAGGAGAAAAAAATTGGTGAAGGAGGAGGGGCGGCTTTCATGGCTCCCTAGCGCCTGTGAAGTGCACGGCGGCCGGGAAGGAGGACCCTGCCCTGCAAACAAGCTGCTTTTGTTGCGTCCCAAAAGGGCCTAAATTAAGTTTGACAGAAGGAGGGCAGATTCACACGCACTGGGGCCAAACCCCCGGGCTTCGTTACGGCCGGGCAGGCCAGGAGAGCTTCAGCACAGCAGTGCCAAATCTCGCCCGGGTGCGAGGGGAGAGGCGCGAACCTCCACGAGGCAGGAGGTGCTGGGCGGCCGCGAGCGGCCCCATTAATCGTCCCGATCCTTCCCAAAGCAGCTTCCTCCCAGGAGCGCCCGGCTCGGTCCATCTCCAAAGCCTAAAGGCCACCATCGCTCTGGGAAAAGCCGCTGCCGGAGCGCTCCCTCGGCCGGCTTCGCCCGCCGGGGCCGGCAGAGCCTCCCGCCCCGCTCCCAGGCATCTCCCCGGCCCTGCCACCCGCCCTGGCACGCCGTGCCAGTGTGAAAAAGAAGCCAGCTTCTAAACAGTTAACGCTGACAAAACCAGACCGCTTGAATTCCCTCCTTCCCGAATCGCTCCTGGTGTAATTCACCCCCCCAAAAAAGAAATAAAATTATCCTCCTCCTCTGACCTTGCCCGGGTGTCCTCCCGCCCTCCCGTCCTCCCTCTCCCTCCTTCCACCCTTCCCATGCCCCCACCCTGCGCTGGCACGGCCGGCCAGGAGCACGCGTGCCCGCCGCTCTGCTCGGCGCTACGAGCTCCCACCACGTTAGCTGCGGCTGCCATGTTGAATTGCAAATCCGACATGATTCAACATATTTTTTTTTCCCCCCTCAGCGGTGCCCGGTGGGGAACTAAAGAAGCACCCGCGTGACACGCACCCAGCCCCGGGTGGCTCTCGGGGACGTCCCGGGCGGTCGGGCGAGGGCAGGGAGAGGAATCACCCTCCAGTCCTGCTCCAAACACTGCACGTAGGGACCTGCCTATCTGCTATACATCCCTCTCTATAGGAGACCGATTTTAAAGTCGGATGTTTTAGCACCAAGGGCCGGAGGACTCGACGGGAAGGGGTTTTGGGGAGAAGGAAGGTTACAGCAACAACAAAGCGACTGAGCAAGTGGAGGAGCAAAACGTTATTTCAAATCAAAGGCAAAAAAACCCAACCGCACGAACAAAAACAAAAAAAAAAAAAAAAAAAAGCCCAAAATTAAGAGTGAGGTTCGATTTCGTACCAAGGCAGCAAGAGAGACGCACCGTGGAAGAGAGTGGTTTTGTTGTTGAGTGGTGGCTGGATTTAGCTCCGCTTATCCGGACAATCATCGGGGAAGGATCCTTTTCCGAGAAAGGCCAGTTTGAGTGAGACAGCTTTTTTTTTTCCTTCTCTCGCTCGCTCTCTCCCCTTTCCTTCTCCTCGCAGCTCAACGCCAAGAAATGGGCGGTGCCTAGATGCCAGGCTCCATCCGAACGAGACACCCAAGGCCAACGGAGGCTGGCACAAAGGCGAGCTGGCAGGAATTCCTGCACTCGGAGGCGCGCGCCCGCGGGACGAGCCCGCCACCTCCCAAAAAATCAACCTCCGACACCGCCCGCTCCGGAAAGTTGCCCTGTTGGGCTCAAAAACGCCCCGCCAGGCTCAAGCGCAGGAGGGAGAAAAAGGACAAGGGGAGGAAAAAAAA